>RJWH01011969.1:0-10183 GCA_004363575.1 Solenodon paradoxus | reverse complement strand
TGGTGGTGGTGGTGGTGGTGGTGGTGGTTGTGGTGGTGGTGGTGGTGGTGGTGGTGGTGGTGGTGGTGGTGGTGGTGGTGGTGGTGGTGGTGATGATGGTGGTGGTGGTGATCATTATGGAAGTGATGGTGGTGGTTATAACATTAACAAGTATTTTGAGTCTTGCAAGATTCTGACTTCACTCTGTGTATGACACCAAAATGTTCACTTGGGTGTGTACCGTTTATTTGTCTGCCTGTCATTTCAGAAAATAAAAAGAACCATTGCAACTACATCAAATTACTTCATTTTCATTAGGTAATTGCATATACCACTAGGTATATGCAGAGAGCCACACTCCCCAGGGGCAACACAAGCTTTGTTTCCCCTAACTAGTCCCCATGTCAACCCTTTAGGCTGAGGCTGGCTTGCTGGCCGCTGCTGTGGCCAGCAGAACTGCCTTCGTTGAACTTTGTTGTGTTTCCAGCGCCTGCATTGGGGCCCAGGACCCTTACTGCGGCTGGGACATGGTGATGAAGAAATGCACCAGCCTGGAGCAGAGCCTGAGCATGACGCAGTGGGAGCAGAACATCTCCGCCTGTCCTGTAAGTGTCACGCACTTCCGCGGCCGGCTGGCCTCCCCTTGGGCCCACGGGCTGTGCCCCAGTATTTGTCTGTACTTAGCTGGCACAACAGCTGTGCGGGTACTGCTGTTAGCTCTTTGATTGGAAGAGACACACCATAAGAGAAGACCATGCTGGACTGATAATGGGGTATAATTTCTATGTTATTCTTGGGTTTTATTATCGGAATTCAGAGTGGACTATTTTACCCTTTGTAACAGCAAGAAGCTAGAACTTCCACCACCCCCCATCGGTTTTCCTGGGACCTACAATCCCCAGAGCTGAGATGGTAGAGCATTTACAAAATAAGCTCAAGGATTTTACCACTGCACCCCGTGGGACAGTCTCTAGGCTGTCTGAGGGTCGCCTGGGGCTGCAGGAGGGGCTGAAACAGCCTTGCATTCCCACAGGGCCCTGCCAAGGAGGAGAGGCCCGGCGTTAGAGCCAGCCCCACTGAGCCCTGGAGAGAGCAGGGTGTTTGGTGCTTGCTTGTAGGAACGAGCCTTCTTCCCACCAACCTCTCGCACCGCTTCCCGCTTCCCACTGTCTTTGTCTTTAGAACCCTCAATCAAGTAACCTCAAATGCTTATTTTTATTCCCAGAGAATATGAGTGACCGTTATTAATTTGAACACATATTTATGAAGTCATTTTGTTGTCACATGACTCTGGTTTCTGTGACTGTCAGGACACACTAGGGAGTTTGAAATCCCTGCCGCTCTTCCCATAAGGACACCTGTCTGGGTCATCCGAACACTCTGCCAGTTTCCTTTGAAGGGACATTGTCCTTTTCCATTGCCCACCACCCGTGGGGCACATACTCTTGGCTGATCAGCAGTGGACAGCCTCCCCTTTCTTCCGTTTCTAGTGGCGCCATCAAACAGAGTGACATCGGCAAGGCTCGGCCTCCTAAGTCCAGGGGCGTTCCCCAAAGGTTGGCACAAGCTGGAAGCTTTCTCTGCAAAGGGAAATTCTTCTAACACCTCCAGACCCAGGCAGAGTGTGGCACTGGGGTTGCCTGCTCGCCCCTCGGGTCACTTTGCTTAGAGCTCTGATTTTAGAAATGGACTTTTCAAGTGTTTCTTGAAACAGGTTAAAAGGCGCCAGTGTTTGTGCTGATTACGAGCAGCACTTTCCATGCAGAAGCTGCTCAATTCTTCGTGGCTGCAGGAAACATGAAGCGCACATTGGAACTGTTGCTCGGAGTAGGGGCCTTGCTTTGGAAAAGTCAGTGCCTCTTCCTACAGATGGTTGGCAGCACGTCTGCAATGGTGAAGGGGCAGAAGAAGGTCATAGCAGTTGTCTTTGAGCAATAAGGCCAGGGGTCTTGGACCCCTGGTTGTTTCAGTGGATATCTGAGGCCTGCTTAATTAGGAAAGGAAATTCACACTCACCCATTTGGGTGGTACAGGCACAAGTCTTGTGTAGTTCTATTGTCAAAACACAGCAGAGACCAATAATATATGTCATGTATAACATGTCCTGTTGCTTAACAAGCTTAGTGTGTCTTACTAATCTACCTGGCTTTATTTTGCTCCAAATGCCATCCACATCTTTGTGGGAGCCCAGTCAGCAGCATACCCCCAGTTCACGCCACGTATTCCTTCTCCAAAATGCATCATGCAGTTGTCAGCAAAATAACGCAGGACAAATAAACACCTACAGGTCTCCAAGGAACAGAAGTCTTCCTGGGCTGAAGTATAATTGGCATCTTCAGAGCTGAAAAGGAACTTTCACAACGTTGGCGTCCGAAGCCGTCCATTAGTTAGCAGTGCCATTTGCCAGATTCTAAAGGGCTCACATCAGGTCTAAAGCTACCCTGAGAAAGAAGTCAGTACTTAAATCCTGTACTTTGCACATCATCCCTAATGTGCAAGACAGTGTCGCTCCCAGCTGCCAGCATCAGCCCAAGCAGTGGCTCGTAGGTGCACCTGTGCTTCCGTGACCCTGTGGTCACCCTGAGCATTATGCTCAAGTTGTGGGAAACGTTATTGCTGAATTTTGTAGTGAAATCTACTGTAGAAGAAGGGAAAGGGAGCTCAGATGAATTGCATGTCTAGACTATCGGCCAGTGCCACGCTAGGCAGCTTTTAATGGGTCGTCTCATTTAATGTCCATCATGACCCCCTGAGAATGACTTTTGCTTCTACTTTGTAGATTGTAAAGACAGGACTCACAGGCAATATTACAGTTGCCCCTGTTCGTCCACCCTGTACCAGAGGCCGCGCCGAGCCCAGCTTCGCTCTTTTCAAAGCTGCTATGTTTCTATCCTGTAATTCATTATAGAGATAGACTTAGGGGAGATATTATATTGATGTCATAACGTTAGACAAGGCTTTCGAAGGAACATTTCTAATATCCTGTCTTGTTATAATCTCTGCAAAAGACACATGGAATTTTGAAGATAAAAGTAGACCCTTTAATAAAAAAGATTTCAATAGAAAGTGGAAGACTTCCACACAATCCTAAGAGCATGGCGGCCGGACGCAGCAAAGCCCTGAAGACGAGTCCCAGAGCATCTGTGTTTACTGAAGCATCTCCATCCTGCTGCCCAGTGGGAATGGATGAATGAGTCAAACATGGATCACAGATTATGCTTATGATCCAAAGGTGGATCTTCCTTAGCTGGCGCTTGAAAAGTCACTCTCCAGTGAGGAGAATGCTGCCATTGCAGTTAGGGGTAAATGTGCCTGACTGTGATTTCCATGAGATGCTCGCCAGAGAGCTCGCTGCAGAATGAAGTGGCTGAGACCACAGACGCTGGACTTAGCTCAAAGGTTGAGTGTGATGTTTCACCAGTAAAGCCTCCATCTTCCTACCTATCAAAGGGCATGTAGATGTTAGACATAGTGTGAAGATTCAAAGTCTTAAAACCTTGTAGATCACTTATCACATACCTGACATACAGCAAACTACACATGATGCATATTTTACTACAGTTTAATATTTAACCTCAACTAAAAAGTTGCTTGGCAGAGCCCAGAAAAATTTACAATTAAGAGTTTATTCTAGATTGCTTTATTTCCATGGCCTGTTTAAGAAAAGCTAAGGAAATACAAAAATGCTCTACAGAGGAGTACCACTGCAGGACCTACCTCATCATCATGGATCTGTTTCCTAGGCAGATTCTCACACGAATCTACTCAAGCTCAAAAGGGCCACATGACTAAATCCTGCACAGGACCCTTGGCCACCTGCCGAGGCCACCACTTGTCTGAAGTGTGCAAGCTCCAGAATTTAACAAGACCAATTACAAAGGCCTTGGACTGAAATGCTCCCCCTCGGAGTTTGCTGAAATCAAAGCCCAGTTCTCTCCTGAGGCTTGGTGCCATGCTGCCCTCTCAGGGAGGATTCGCCCATGTCCCTGTCTTCATCATCTGCTGCCATCATAGTCTCGTCCTCCTGACCTCACAAATCTCTGTTCCCATCTCCACTCTCCTGTGTTTCACAAACAGTGTCACGTTCCTCTGTAAGAGCAGCTGTGGTTTGCAGCCCCGGCTGCTCACTGCCCCCACCCTCCCCTGGGAGTGGTCTCCTCTGATGACCAGGCTTTTCTTAGGTCAGGAACAGTTCGGGGCAGGAGCTGTTGGGTGGAAGAGGTGGCAGAGGCCACAGAAGGTCAAATGCAGGCAGACCTCATTATCTAAGGCATGCAATGTCCCCAGCTTAAACCTGAGGCCTGAACTGTAGGCCTCTCTGTCCCCTTAGAGGAGAGCACTTATTTAGGGCCGGGTGACCTGGAGGTGTGGCCCCTGGAGACACCTCACCTCTGGAACACAGACTTGTGGGTTCCTACAGAGATCCGGTTTGAGGTGGTGACTTCCGCTCACAGACAGCAGCTTGTCAACACAGGGTTAGTGCCGGGGACAGTGCGGTGCCTCCGGCCAGCAGCACCCCGGGTCTGGACAGCCACTTTTTTGTATGTTTCACATGTCATTTTGAAGGGGCACTTGAGACAGAGCAGGTCTTAAATGAGAAAAGCGGAGCCCTCCTTCTTTTTTCTGTTTCTTCTTAATGGAAAGGTGCAGGCAGGAATGAAGGCAATTAGGCAGGCAGGGAGGGGAGAAAGAAGCGTCTGCTTCATCCAGGTGGCCCCATCTCTGGGGCCCCTGGGGATGCAAATCTGGGTCCCTGGGTTGCATGTGGCTTGTGCCCTCCAGAGGTGGCAGGCCAGCTGCCCAACCTACGGCACACCACAGCTTTCATTTAAAAATAAGAAGATATGGTGTGTGTATGTGTGTGCGAGCGTGCATGCGTGTGTGTGTGTGTGCATATAAAGGCAGCAGGTTTGCGTGACTATTTTTCTCTCCTCATTCTGGTCCTTGGAGCCCCTGCGGGGCTGTACCTTCCCTCACTCCCTCCACCCCTCCTGCGCCCCCTCCCCTGCTTTCACCTCCACCCCTGCCTGGCTCCTGGGTTTTGAAAGGCCTCCCCAGTGATCCCTCTGTCATTGCTTCAAAAAATATCCTCAAGGGGCTGTCCTGTCAGTGGTCGGGCCGCCCTGACCCTCTCTGCCCTGTGTCTGCCCCCTAGAAGCGGAATCTCACGGTGGACGGACGCTTCGGAGCGTGGTCGGCGTGGGCGCCCTGCACGCACACGGACGCCGGAGTCGTGAGCTCCTGTCAGTGCCGTAGCCGCTCCTGCAACAGCCCTGCGCCGCGGTGTGGCGGCTGGCAGTGCCAGGGTCCCCGCGTGGAGATCGCCAACTGCTCCAGGTGCGGACTCCCGTCCCCCACACCTCAACCCGGAGGGTGGGAGGTGGCCCCGACTGGCGAGGACACCGCTCTTAAAAGCTCGTGATCTTTAAGGCGATTTTAAACTCTCAGTTAGGTTATCAATCTCAGCCGATTGCTGTGCTCCTCCTTAGGTTAGAAACAATACTGCTAATTTTAATATAATAGCTTTTACATGTTCTGCATCGTATTTTCATCAATGTTTTCTTGGTTTGCAATACTAGATCCTCAGGAAAATAGATTCGCGCTCTGACAAGGAAAAGTGCTTGTGCACGATATTACTGGTGCACTCGAAGGAAGCCTGCATGGTACTTGACACTGTTTTCTGGAATAGAGAGCCTGAGAGTCGCTTCCTGGTGGGAGCTCTCCGCTTGACTTTACGGCTGTGTCTCTGGACAGTGTTGGTGATGCCGTGGTGAGAAGGTCTGCCCTGGTCTGGCTCCTGAGAGTGACAGCTGTCACCGACCACATTTGGCAAGCACCCACTGTGAGCCAGCCTGTTGGTGCAGATGATGGGACGCCAGCTCCCACTCCCTGGGGCAGGATGCACTGACATGGAGACACAGGGCAGGTCCCTGCAAAGCAGACGGGACGCATCTGGCAGCGGCTCAGCCAGCCTTCGAGGCAGGTAGAAAGGCATCTGTGTCACGAGCAGCGCTACGTGACAATGTCCCAGGCAGGCGCCCACTTTCTACTAGGACAGAGTCTTGCAGTGTATCAGCTGCCCAATCCTCAGTGACCATTAAAAATGACTGCCATACCCTGTGAGTGCTAAGTGACCCTCCCGCAGATGGGAAAGCAGTGAGCAGTGTTAGGAGCAGTCCCCTCAGCGGTGAGCACCCCTGTGGTGTAGTTTGCGGAGAATAACTCCCTGCCCCAGGACCAATATTCTTGAATCCCTGAAGGACAGGAATAGTCTCAGGAAAGCTCCCTTGTCATGTGTGTGTCACCTGGTGATGGGACAGCTCTCAGGCACAGGATTGTACTCGGCTCTTCAGGACTCCTAACACAGGAGTCTTGACAGCAAGTTACTCACCTGCCCCCGAAAAGAATGTTGATAAATTAGATCCCTCCCAGATACTTGTAAGCTGACCTCTAATTACCTTTCATCGAAAGCTTCAGTAACTGCAGATACAATTTCAGTGACCAATTTATGCATGTCGTGGAATTGGAAGAGGACAGGGATTGGGTGACCACCTTCTGTTAAAGCATCGATGAATGTGCTGTAATGTAGCTTCGATCTCTGCCATATAGACTTGTTCTCATGTGTTATGTTTTATGTTCGCAGCTCTGATAGTGGTCCCCCCTCCGCATATTACTCCTCCACCGCTGCCACAAAAACGAATTATGTGAATGGAATTTTTTAAACATTTTATTATTCCGATAACCACAAGGTTATGCACTTTAAATATTTATTCTGAAAATGAGCACACAACTTATCATGACAATAGGGATATTACCCACTTTTTGGTAATTAGTCAACATTAAAAAAATGAGATTTTATTGGAAATTCATTCCTTCCTGCAATTGTTTTAAATCTCTAAATACTTTTCCTACTCAGGCATGAATGCAGCTTTTTCCCTGAATTGGACCATTGGCATCCATTTCCACCTCTCCCTTGTTTTAAATCAATTTCATTATTTCTATATTTTTTTATTTCTGTGTGCTGACAGGTAATATTCACCTAAGTAGATGGAAACTGCAGATCAGAGCTTTGTCATTCACTTCCCCAAGTTCCTTAGAAGTTATCTGCCAAAAGCTTAGTAATTCAACTCAAAGATTGCTTTTAATGCCATCTCTGAATGGATAATGTGTACGTGTGAGTCTTCAATTTTGTTGTGAAGAAAAGAACTAGAAACCGCCTCACTTGCAAACCCTGTTTTGCTCAGTCAATGCTGTCAAATTCTTCCTCAGTTTGTCCAAAGTGCATCAGAAAGTCCTTAGGAAGATGGTGGGAACAGTTCTCAATTAAACCTGCTATTCTTTATTTATAGCACCTGGTTTTGACCTGGTATATTCTGAAAGTGTTTGGAAATTCAAAATATTGATAACTCAGTACAGTTTGTGAATGTAATATGTTGATTACATGCTTTTATCTCATACATCACTAAAATGTATTTTCTCAGTACCTGGGAGCAGCAACTGAAAGACATTTGATTTAGGAAAGAAATCCACATATCAAGGAATTAGCTAGGTCAGTCTTACCAAAACCAGGGCTGAGTCAGACTGACTACCAATCAGAAAAATCTTGTTTATTTTATGATGATCACAAACATCTGAATCAGCAGCCTCGTGATACCGTACTGTGTCTGAATCCTAAATCTTCAGGGAGGAAGGGAGAGAGAGTGGTGGAGACAGAGTTATGTAAATAGCTAAATTGGAAGATAGAAGTGGGTCCAGGGACATCGGCGTCCTCAAGCCTTGACAGCAGTTTGTCTCTGATGAAGTCAGTCTCTGCAGACCTCCCCTCGAGTTCCTTGCTTCTGTCTTCCTTTACGGGACTTTTCCCTCAAAGCAGCCCTGTGTCCGTACTCCATTGTGCAGGGAGAGTTCTGATGCAGATTCCTGTGCAGGACATAGTGGAGCATGGCGTCCTGAGTGGGTTGGATGGAGAGGGAGGATGCAGGCAGAGGGGGAACACAGCTGATTCCCACCAGGGTTCCCTGAGGAGTTGCTAGATGTTAGTGATGCCTTAAATCTTTAAGTGCGTTGTTTTGGGCTGAGTTCATTATACAAATGATCCGTGTGCTGCTGAATCTTCCTTGATGTGAGTTCTTTGAAGTCTGCCACAACGCCTGCCCCGAGCAGTGCTTGCAGGTCTGCAAACCCAGGTCCCTGCAGTCAGCATGGCACATAGTTCACGAATGCAGTTCCTCTCGGCCCGACTCCTGTGACTTAGACACACTGTCACTCACTGCCTCCCTGTCTGCAGTGGGCCCCATCCATGTATTGTAAATAGCATGTATCCTGAAATGGCTCCTGTGTTAAAAGGCTTAGGAAATCAAGAATTTGGAAACAATTTTAGAAGCAGTGCTTCCTGCATTATCTCACCATTTTGCTCACATCAAAAGAAACTTAGAAACTTTGAAAGTCAAAACTACCTTTTTACTTATGCTGGAAATAGCTGTTTTTATATATTTCAGTGAATTACTTGGAGAATTGTTTAAATTGTTTCGGTACCAAAATGTAAGATATTAGCTAATTACCTTTATGAGAAACTTGGGAGACTTATTTTTGCAGTGAATTTGGTTAAATTCTCATAAAAGCAGTTTATAATAATTAGCAATAAATTATTTGTATTTTTATTAAGTTTCACAAAGCAGGGAAACAGGAACTATACCAAGAAATATAGAAGAAGTAGGGAAATAGGAAATATTCTCAGAGGAATTTTCATTTGAAATTTTATATTCAACTTACCTATACCTGGAGTTTCAAGGTATAGTTGTGAATCTGAATGTTTTTAAAGGAATGCATAAGTCAAAGAAAGTATTAATCTTAGGCACCTTCTATGGAGAGGGTAATGCAGCTACAGAAATGCCTCTGTGGTTAAAGAAGACAGCAAGTTCCAAATATAGACAATCATCTAGGTGGGAGCTTGGACTATGGATTTAGAAGATGTTTTACCACTTAGAATCTTTAGAAAGTTATCTTAATGTGTTAATTAAAGCAGGGGCAAACTGTAAAGGGAGATCTTTAAATTATAACTGTTTGAATGCAGGGAGTTTAAGGAAAAAATACAATAGTCAACACAAAATTATAAACCACTCTTTTAAAAAGGATTCATTGTCTTTGTATTCTGAAGTGTTTACATTTGCATATACATAAACAGTGAGGCATACGCTGTGCGCACCCCTTATTTACATTGTATTTCTTTGTCAGGTTGCAAGAAAATTTAGCCAAGCATCTATTTTTAAATCTCTCCTCATTTTTATTAGTTGATTTAAAAACTTTGAATGTTATGGCTTTCTACAAAAATGAATGCTATCAAGAGTTACTGATGTCCGTTGATTTAATAGATTTTAAAAGTAAGCATTATGCACAGTTTTAGAAGATTATTTCCTTTGCGTGCACTTTTCCTGGCTTCTAACAGTACAACTCATACTAAACTTTAGAAGTTCAGGACTTCATCTCTAATTGTTTCATCAATGAAATAACATTCTTTTTAATTAGCTTTATATTCTCAGAACTGAATGTTTTTCTTACATGTTTCAAATAGAGCCCATTTTTAGTGACTTATGGTGCAGTTAAGACTGTGCTCTCATGTTTCCGGTCCGCGTCCGGAACGTCAGGAACCTGGGAAGTGAGATTCAGGTGACGCCGTGTTTCCCTCCAGTGACCTGTTCCCTTCCGGGTCACAGTCCGCCAGCACGTGGTCCCCTGGGCGGCGAGCGGACGTCCGAATTTGGGCCTGGGCCTGGGCGTGGAGGAGGCTGGACCCTGAGCCTGTTTGACCGGCTGCTTCCCCCACAGGAATGGCGGCTGGACCCCCTGGACCTCGTGGTCGCCCTGCAGCACCACCTGTGGGATCGGCTTCCAGGTGCGCCAGCGCTCCTGCAGCAACCCCACGCCCCGGCACGGCGGCCGCGTGTGCGTGGGGCAGAACCGCGAGGAGAGGTGCGTGACCGCCCGCGTCGCCGGCCCCACGCGGCGTGCAGCCCAGGGTTTGGTTCGGGCCCTGGCTCGGGACCTGTGACACCCCTTTCTGTTGAGCTGAGCCGGCCTCTTCTCTCCCTGGGCTCCTTTCCCCGTGCACCAGCCCATGCCGACTGCATCCCCGGGCTCCTTTCCCCGTGCACCAGCCCATGCGGACTGCATCCCCGGGCTCCTTTCCCCGTGCACCAGCCCATGC
>RJWH01011968.1:0-10179 GCA_004363575.1 Solenodon paradoxus | reverse complement strand
CACTAGACAGAGGCGCCCGCAGGGCAGCCACCAGACGACTACACACAGGACTGACTCCGCGCAGAGACAGCGGTTCCCCGAGTGAGGACGAGCAGGGACGGGCTCTCAGAGACGCGTCTGGTGCCCGGGGCCCCCCGCCCCCCGAAGGGGCAGAGACAGTAAGTGCACAGGATGCACCCAGAGCTCTTCATTCGGAAACCGGTTTTGTCAGAAAGGCCAACTTGGCTGTCCCGGCCGCTCTGAGTGCGTGCACGGCGCCCTCAGCAGGGGTGGACGGCGCCGGACGTCATGGGGGGACGCCGGGCGCGGGACAGCGGCCTCACTTCTTCTGAACCCCACACTCCAGCGCCCTCCTGGGCACCGACTCTCAAGTGCCGAGCAAACGAAGGCTTCCGTCAACTTAGCAGACATAAAGGGAACGCCATTCCCTCGATCCTCTGGATCTGGTGGGCGCGGCCCCAGCACGAAGGCCAGCAGCTATGTTCCTGTGTTCACTCCCAGGAACGACCGTCCAGGGACACTTACGGCTACTGCACCCTGGGGGTTCAAGCGGCGGAGAGTGGGGTGAGGCCGGGGAGCGCGGCTCAGGCCCCAGGGCAAGTCCAGCAGCAGCAGGTCGGGAAATCAAAATGCGTCCCCCTCCCTTCGCTCCTCTCCTCTCCATCCTCTTAAAAACAAATTCAGGTGAACCAAAGTAAATAGTCGTTTTTGTTTTTAATATTCACAGGTCAGTGTTCCTTAGTTCACAGCCTATTCTACTTTAAATGGTCATCACTACTGACCTTCAAAGACACTGTGGTCCACACTATCACCACCGACTCCTGCCTAGGCAGCGTCACTGGATTGAGAGCGTGGTTCTAAAACGCGCTAAGTCGGCACACCCTCGCATACTGCACGAAAACACAGGCTGTCGGAGAAAGCTCACTTGAGCCACACTCGCGTCACGTGGGCTCTTCACCACCGTTCTTGCTCTACAAAATGGTAAACGGCGGAATCCCGATCTGCCGGGTTAAACACGCAAAAACAGCAGCATTCACTGTCCTGACAATCACCTGTCTTCCGCTGTGACGGTGTCTTCAGCTCGTCCGACAAACCTACCCTGTGAAGTAGCGTATGTTTAGGCAGGCACACAAGTAGACAGAAACTCTACTTTGGGGGGGAAAAGCTCAGAATTCTCATTGCTAAGTGTAAACGGAAAGGAAACTATGCACATGCAGGTCGATACGTGACTAAGATTGAAAGGGAGCAGGAAAGGCTAAGAAAACAGAGCGGGCAGGCGCTCGAGATAAAAACGGGGAAAAAAGTGTGCAAGGGACGAGGAGCAGCGTGGCAGACAGGCCACATACGGCCAGCTTCCCCAGCGAGCGGGCCCGTCCACCGGACAAGAGGCCGGGGCTCTGTTCCATTTAGCCGCACCCACTGTCGCGGGTTCTGTGTGACGTCAATGCAGGGTTAATTAAACGACAGTGTGTGTGACACCCGGGTACCACCTCCAGCCTCCAAGGTGGAGACGGTTTTCCTAGATGCCCATCACGGGCGGGTGGAGAAGACAGAAGTGGTGTAAATACACGACGGAAGCCTGCTCCGCTGTCAGACGGAAGGAGCCTGCCGTCTGCAAGAACCCGGATGGAGCCAGAGGGGACCTGCTTCATGAGACAAGTCAGAAGGAGACAGACGGACACCAGACGATCTCGCCCACGTGCGCTGCGCCACCAAACAAACCCAAACAAACCAAAACAGACTTTTAGACGGAGATCAGATAGAGGTTGCATGGGGTCAGGGAAGAGGCGGGGAACGGGGTGGAAGATCAGTTCACGGAGGCGGCGGCCCCGCACTGGGACCAACGCACCAGAGCCTGACGCGGATTGACGCTGAGGCCCACCTGAAACCTATGTGACGTCATGACGCCACGTTCCTTCAACGAAGTTACTTAGAAAGTGAGTTCAGTAAGCTAATCACAGAGGAGAGGCTCGTCACAAGCACGTCACTGTCAGCTCCGCGTCACAGTCACACATCTGAGTCACCTGGAGCAGCGAAGACCCACTGGGTCCTACCGGGTTAACTGTGGGTGTGGCCGGCGACTTCCACTTTCTTGACACAGCTCGCAACGCTGACTTACAGACGATTTTCTATCATATTCTGTGCACATCCACATGCGGACACTCCACGCCACAGACACTTGACGTGATCCTGAGCGGGGAAGTGTCAGGCATGGCCTTTGGTCCTCCGCAAATCACACAGCCAGTTCTTCCATAGGGGACCGAGAAGAAAATACTGAAATCTCTCCCAGTTTAATTAGTCCCATAAATGCCTCATAACAAGTCATTATAATCTTCTTCCCCTGCTGCTGCAAGGCTCACCGAGGAGCCAGAAAACAAATCCACTCTATTTAGGGATAGAAGCTTCACCGGGAGGCGGGCGATGCAAGACGGATGCAGCAGCGTCTGTTCCGGAGTCACTGCCGAGGTGACACCGAGGCCAGAAAGGAAATAATACAGGTTAGGCAGAACACGAAAGAGGAAATGTCACCAGCTGTATCTTTAGTTACGTGTGCACATAGGCACGTAAATATACCACTTTTATTCGACTCTAAGTCACACTTCTGTTGACACTTTGATGTCCCCAAAAACCATGTGTGGCTTATATTCGCAGGTGGCTAAGTTTGACCTGAAAACAGAGCTCTTAGACAGACCCCTGATGAAAGTCTTAAAATCCTGTTAAATGTGTTAGTATTTTACTCTGTATTTAAGATTTTTAAAAATACATTAATGCTTCATTCCTTTTTACTCCTCATTTTTATTTTTCATACTTTGCAAATAAGTATTTTTTTTTTTTTTTTTTTTTTTACAAAAACCTCTTGAGAAATGGGGTGCAGCTTGGAAAGGATGGAGGCTTAGAACTGAATAAACATGGGGTGTGTGTGCGTGTATGTGTGTGTGTGTTTAATACGTATTCCATGTATGTATATATAGTCAAATGAATATCCTTAGAGCAGAATAGCAGGAAACGCAAGAGACACACTTCGCTTCATTTAAGTCTAACGTTCATCATCGCAGGTAAAGGACTGTCAGTTTTCCGGGCGTTATCTGAGCGGAGATGTTGAACAACGGGACCCAGAACGGACACAGGAGAACGTGCGTGAGCAGGGCCCAGGGCGGCAGGAACTGACGGTCGGGTCTCTCGACGGGCAGCAGGCTGGGCTCAGTCTGCAAACAGTCACAACTGTTGGTGACATGCTCTGCACCTGCTTGTGAAAATGTCACCTACAAGCCCTCCATCGCCCGAGTCCCTAATTCAGGTGGCGCGAGATCAGCACAGCCTCCCGCTGCTCCCCGCCGACGGGCCATCTCACACCAGAAACTTTTGTCTTTGAGGCACAGACCCGGGGAGTTCTGGGCTCAGCTCCCTGCACTCACACGGGCGCCGTGAAGCTCCGGGGTCGGAGGGAGGCTGGGGCCAAATGGCCAGCCAAGAACGTGTGTAGCACAGCGCCTGGCGCTGCGTCATCCTCGAAAGAGGAACGTCGAATGAGAAAAACAATGGAAAAACTCCCCCCACAGAAACCAGGAGCAAATCCTCCCGACAGCTCCAGCTGTCACCTCAGTACCAGAGGCGAAACTGCCGGCCACACGCTAACGTTCGCTCCCCAGGAGCTGCCACCGCTGCATTGTGGGTCCCGCTGTGATGCGCCACATGAGCACACAGGCACCCGCTGAAAAGCTTCCTGCAGCGCTCCCGGCCCTTCCCCTTCCCAGGGCGCTGTAAATCCTGAAGTCCTCCACTCACGTTTTCTATTTACGTATATTTTATTGTGGTAATTGTTCCACACACTGAAATAATTTCCTATGTATAGGCCGCCCATTCCTTAGATATGTGTCCACACACCCTCCCTCCACACGTCACCAGTGTCCTGCCCCAGTGTCCAGGGGGCTCCGCCACCGTGTGCCCCGCACGCCCCAGTCCCTGTTGTCACCTCAGTTCTGTTGCAAATGTTCCAGGGTTGGTTGTGTTTCATCTGTTCACCTTCCACCTGTGAGTGAGGTCGTCTGGTCGCTGTCTTTCTTCTTTGTCCCGTCTCACTCAGCTCCCTACTCACTGCTGACCGCTGCGCTTTCCTCGGACAGTCAGCGTCATCGCTGAGCCAGTCTGCTCCACCTGTCCCTCAGCACTGGCCACCCTTTCCTAGGCTGTTCCAGACCCCAACACGAGGCTCAGAGCCTTCCCTCGGTTGCACGGGACTTGAGACGAAGTCAACGTCACGCCTGTTCTACTCATCAGTAAGAGCCAGCAGTGCTCAGGGTCACCCCTTTTTGAAAGGACAGAGCAGCAGACGCTCACAAAGCCTTCAGGTGTCCTGTGAAGCCCCGCAGCCCTGTGGTTTCTCTTCCATGTGACTAAAGAGGAGAAAACAGCCAGTATTTTCTCATGGGGGAAAAGAACAAGAATATCATAATTAAAGTTACTATAAAAATTCCCCTTGACACAGAGCCCCACTTCTATGACGCAGAGGAGTAGCCACCACTCCTTGCAGGGACAGGACACACGCACCACCGAGCAGCTTGTGCAGACGAGACGTATCCCTCCCCTCTGCATCGATGCCTTCACCCCTCCCCATGATGCTGCACCAGCACCTGAGAGCGGGTGGGCGGGCAGGCACCTGAGAATGTCCATCGGCCATTTAGATGGTGGGGGGACAGCGGAGCAGCCCTGGAAGGGGAACCACGTCACCAGTGCTGTATTCTGGGCCGTGACTCGATTGCTTCCTATGAACACACAGGCAGCTCAGTGAAAATGAGAGGCGTCCTCAGGCTGCGAGCTGGACCGCTTCCCAGAATGGTCGCGCGGGGCCGTGGCAGGAAGGACGGGACGCGGCGGGGCCCCAGTCTAGTGCAGCATCTCTGCCGCGTGCTTGAAAGGGGGCTGAACTAGGTGAAAGCGAGAAGAGAGATAGCAGGTGGGAGTGTCGGCGCGAGGACCCCTGACACGAGCTAAGTGGGGAGGACTGGAATTATAGCTCTAAGAGGCAGGAAGAACTGAAACCTTTTTGTCCAGATTTTCAGAGGACTCAGTGCCAGCGGCTTCTGCCACCGCAGGAGCGCAGCTCACTGACCAAACTCCCTCTGCACCAGCCGAGTGTCTCGTTTGCTCCGGGGACGCAGAAGGAGGGAACCGCAGGGCTGGCCTCCACAGAAGCTGCAAGACCGCAGAGGCCAGACCTGGCTTTCAGTTCAAAGCCAGTGTCAAGGACTTCAGTCCAACGCTAACACATCTTTTTTGTTTGTGCTTCAAAGACCAGAAACTCAGCTTGATGTCACATGAAAATTTTACAAGTTTTGTTCAAGAATTCAATTCAGTAAAGTTTTTCTTTTCTTCTGAGAAGCATCGAAACCCTATACAATTGCAAGACGCATCCTACTGCATATGAAAGCGATCAAGGGAAAGCGAGAGAGCCCGCGTTTCCTTACATAAGCCGGTGAGTCAGGGGCCGGGAGATGCCCTGCCCGGAGCCCACAGAAATGACCTCCTTCACTGGGCAGCTGGTCCTGGGTCTGCGAGAGTTTTAGCTGCCTCAAAGGGAATCAGATGTATTTAAATGTGAAGCTGTAAAACACTCAAATTATTTCAGTGGGGAGTCACAACAGTGACTCATGACATGTCAACTATTTAAAAATATTAAGTCTTAACTTTTTTTTGGAACACAAAGCTCTCAGAAGCAGCTCCATCTAGAAGAAAAAGTGAAGTCTCTGGAGGCAGCTGGGCAGTGACTCCCACGACTTGGGTGGCGTCACCACCCGGCAGAGCTGGGGGAACACGGGGCCCTCTCGTCCCTGTCCCTTGTCCTCCAGCCAAACGAGGAGAGCAGGTGTGTCAGTCTCTCTGACGGCCATCTGGCCCCTGGTCTGGGGTCCACAGGGACCAGCACTGTCCCGCGGACGCTGGTCAGCAATCCCAACTGGCCTGTCTGTACATCCGACGCATCACACACACAGCCGACTCCACCACCCGGAAACCCCTTGAGGTCACTGGGGCAAGACTGACCCAGCGCGCTGGGAAGGGGACACTCGGACACACGTGCGGAGGGGAGGCAGCTGCCTGGGGAGAGCCGCCCTCTCATCTGCTCCAGGCCCGGGCTTCCAGCCCGTCTGTGGGTCTGTCCCGGCAGCCCTCCTGGGCAGTGCCGTCTGTCCTCCCTCCCTGCCGCCCGCAGCACTGGGCACAGGTCTCGCAATCTGCCCTGCGGCCTCCACCACACCTGTGACTCAGTGCCGCCCCCGCTCGCTCTGCCGCCGGAACGATGCTCAGTGAGCCGCCAGGCGCCATCCAGACGGGAGGCAGGAGGCTGACGGTGCAGGTCTCTGTTTTTTGGCACTTTATGGTGAAGGCAGAAAGCCAGGCTCTGTTTTGGGCTCGTTCATGTAAAAGATCACTTAAATAAATTTTTTTTAAATGGTTATATGTGTCCCTTACATAGACTAGTTAAAATGAGAAGAAGTCGGGTCTGTGAGACACAGGGGTGCAGCGCGAGCTCAGGCTCCCTGGACGACGGGTGAGATGGGCCTGCACAGCGCTTCAGACTCAGGTCTCAAGGAAACTGCGGGCCTCTGAGGGCCGAGGCCACGGCTGCTCACTTCCCACCCGGGCGCTCGTGGGTCCAGGGGATAATCGCAAGGCCCTTCCGTTTGCTCGCCTATAAAACGGTGAGACCACTGGACGCTGCTTCTGAGTGGTGAGAATGCACGTGAGAACGGAAAAAGCTCCCGAAACAGTAACCGCGGAGAGTAAACGCTTAATAAACAGATCTCCAATTCCCTGGACTCATTTCTTCAGAAGCCTTTTCATTTTACAGAGTTGGTAACAAATCCTTAAAATACATTTAAGGTGCATGAGCCTTTCAACACCTAAGGGGCCAGCAGATAGGATTCCAACGGAAAAGAACGGGTCTGGATAGAGCTGAGGAAACAGACGTATTCAATATACAAATGTCCGTGTCCAGAAGCCTGCTCTCCACAACGCCCCGTGCATCCTGGGGCTTCGAGCGGCTGCTCATCAAAGCCAAATTTAAATGCACACAACCCCGAATTCTGGCTCCGAAGTAATTGCGGAAAATATAAAATCAACAGGCGTGAAACGCGAAACCCGCTTCGATGGCACAGCAACTCGAGCTTGCGCCCGGGGCTCATCGGCGGCCTGGCGTGGTGGTTCCATGTCCCCGGGCCGTCACCACGCGTGACGTCGTGCATCTGGCCTGTCCGTCTGTCACTCGCAGACACAGCCGCGCCCCAGGCCCGACCGCACAGCGCCGGTACTCAGAGCAGTGAGGCGTAAATCTCGGGGACCAGGGACACCTTTCGTCAGGCAGCGTGGGCCCTGTAACAAAGCGGAAGATTGCAGAGACACTGCATCCGCGCTAATTGCCTGGATGCGCGAGAAGACAATTACGGCTAAGACGGACGCTTCTGCCAAGATGACCAACGCGCCACTGAAACCTGACTGTCTCCGCAGAAGCTAAGTGAGTTACAGAAGATGATTTGGGATGATCTAAAGATAAAGCCACTACTTCAAAGAATCTCGATGTCAATATTCCTGTAACTCCTGCACGGGGAGCTAGAGATTTTATCAGTCCAGTGCTACTTTAGCAAGAAATCCCCCCTCTCTCCCGAATCACAGAAGAACACCCGTCTCAGAGAAACTGCACTTTCAGTTGTGTGGTTTCTCCAAAATATTTCTCATCTGCTTCTCGAGGGGCGGATCTTCCGCAGCGGAGCTGCGCGCAGACATGACTGGAGGTGACTCTGACAGAAGCACCGGGGACTGGTGGCATCTGCACGCGGGACGGACGCCTGTTCGAAGGGGCTGTGGTGGGTGAAGGGGGGTCTCAAACGCTGATCTGGGTTTTGTTGCTCTTTTTAAAGGTGTCGGCTCAGCCTGCAGCAGCTCTCGGTCCCCTTCCCTAGGGCACTGTCTGCCCCAGGGACCGTCGTTCTCCTTCCGGCTTGTATCCTGCAGCACCCGTCCCTCTGGGCCGTCCTCTCAGGCACACGGCAGGCTGCGTCCCTGACGCACACCGGAGACCCTGATGGCGACGTTCCGCCTGTCCCCGCAGTACAGCCATTTTTAAAAGTAAACAAACACGACCCTTTCTCAGCTCAACGACAGCACCACACATGCGCACAAGGAGACAAAGTTCTGGAGACTCCCAGGCAAGAACCCTCCCATTTTCCTGGAGGCTCTGACCCCCTGGTGCTCGTAAGGGGCAGGGCTGTCCTTCCTCTCCAGGTCGCTTGTAACGCAGCCGGTGCGGGCAGAGTCACCACAGGGCACATCCCTGCCCCGTCCCCTGCAGGCCCTGATGGCCAGTGCAGCTCAGCCTCCTACCCCCGCCTCCTGTGTGTCAGAGAAGCTCGTTCTGCGTAGACAGCGGACTTGGGTTTCCAGGTGGACACTCCATCTGGGTTGCCATGACGACTGTGACTGAAGATGCTGCCATTTCCCTGTTCCCACTTCCCGCACATGTCTGGAGAGCCAGTGAGAGAAAAGCAAGGGGGCAGATAAATGCCGGTGCTGCCCTCAAGTTCACGATCAAGAGAAAAGCACTGGAGCCATGGCGGGCGGGCCGGGGCATCTGGGAACAGCAGACATGCAGGCCGGACGCGGGGCTTCCGCTCTCTCCTGCTGCTCCGCTCGGTGCCTTCGCGAGAGACGACGGTCATTTCTTTCCTTTTCCCCTCTTCCAGCCGCATGGGACCATTCGGCACTGAAAATCTCGCTCATGAGCCTAAAGAACGGAACTTTAAATTTTATTCCATTTTAATCAATGTATAAGTAAGATTTTAAACTGATTATTGTTGGAAACGTATATTTGGATGATTGTGAATGTATCCTGCCAATCTCTCAACACCTTTTTAAAAATAAGTTTTAAATATGGATTCAGTCAAGTATTTGCAGCGAAAATTTGAAGTCGAGTTGAGACGGGCTCTAAGTATAAAATGCACACACAATTTCGACAAGTTCTTTCAAAAGAAATAAGCCAAATTATCTCACGTCAACTGCATGGTGAGCCCATGTCGTCAGGATATTTGGGGTTAAATAAATTATTAGTCATATCTTTTTATACTTTTTTAAATGTGGCTTCTCATTTTAAATTATACATGTGGTTCTCAGATTTCTGATGGGCACCGCTGTTTTAGCTTTTCTATTTAGAATTATTTATGACCAGAAGGTCTATGATAGATACAAAAAGGCCCCAATGATTCTTAAAATGATTTTGCTATTTACCCTTCCTCGCTTTCTAGAAGGTCGGTTATGGGAAAAGTTCTCATAATCTACAGTGACTTACAGAGCTAAGCATGTGTGTGTGTGTGTGTGTGTGTGTGTGTGTGTGTGTGTGTGTTAAAAGCTGAAATATAACAAAGAGAATCTGATTTATTGCAGGAGGCTGCAGTGGTCACAGACTTGATGAGAAGGCAGGATGGGTTTCCTTATGAAATCACAGACACAGGAGCAGGAAAATGAGCTGGGATGACTGACAGGCAGGAAGCTGTGTGAAGCAGTAAGAAGAAAGTCTGCAAACAAGCAGGAACTATCTACCTGCACAGGAATGATTCACCTGCTTCCATCTTCGAGGACCCCTGAAGAAGTGGCGTTTACCTAAGAACGCTCCACTTCGGTATTTACTTGATGGCAACTCCCTCCCTGTCTGATAGAACAGACACGGATGCCACAAAGAAATCGATGCGATAGCTTTTTGATGTCATTATCTAACAGACACAAAAGAAAGGACAAAGGTCACACAAATTTAAGATGACGGTCTTGGAAAAAAATGTGGCCCTTTGGTGAAGAAAAAGTGTCCACGTGATTAGCTCGTCCAGTACAAGACAACTATTTCCATAGGAATAGTTCATAAGCATGGAAAATAATAGGTAGATTAGAGAAAGCCACTAACTGGGGATGTGAACATGAAAAGGCAAAAAACACAAACTGTCCCAAATGTGAGGACCAGCTGTGTGGACACTGAGGTGACCTGTGCAAAGGTCAGGGCCTCGGGTTGTGAGGAAGCCCGCAGGTCAGGTCCTGTGACAGGCATGTTCATGACAGAGGGCCTATGGGAAGCGATGCTCCCTGAAGTCCTGAGGGCGGGGACAGGAGAAGTGGGGGGAGGCAAAGATGGAGGGGGGAGGG
>RJWH01011967.1:0-10189 GCA_004363575.1 Solenodon paradoxus | reverse complement strand
AAGCCAGCAAGGGAGAGAGAGGAAAGGTCCTCAATTTATCGAAGGCTTTTCCGAGGTACTCCCACAGAGAGAACTTGGGCACCACCAAGCTCTGCAAACATGGATTCCCTCACTGAATGCTGAAAATCACATGTCTCAGGGCAGACTCCAAGAGGTGGGAGAGATGGGCTAAGAGAGAGGTAGGGGCATGCCAGTAAAACAAAAGATATAAAAGATGACAGAGCAAGGGTGTCTTCCCGGTCAATGTCCCTGGGAGGCAAACATGGCTCAATCTCTGATTCCTGAGGAACAGACAGAGGACCACAAACAAAAATGTAAATACAAATTTCTTAACAAGAAAGTAACAAGTAACAGGATAAAAATGGAGAACCTTAAAATATCTGTGGAGATTTTATGTTAATACCTGGGAAACTAACAGAAAACATCTAAGTCTTTGGGAAAGTGCCAAGGAATCCAGTTTGAGATAAAACTGTATAAATGCTATTAGGGAACATTCTAGAAAATACTAGGGGAATAAGCAAAATGCTCCATTAACTTTATTTGCCCATCTCTCATCAAGAATATCAATAGCATTGTTGATCCTTCTATACAAAAAAGTAAACAAATCCCCTTAAAGTCCCAGAAAAGAATTCTTGGCTCCTTACCAATCATTCCAGAAGCCTGTGGGCTCTGAGGGAGGTAGGGGCAAGGGGTAAGGGATGGATGGGTAGGAGGAAGGTCTATTATTTTTTGATGAATGCCTTTTTCCTTCCAATTCCACCATCCCAAACCCTTTTGGTTATAAAAGCACAAAAAGAGTTTCCTTTAAATACTACCTGAGGAAAGAACAGGATAATCTTTGACCTACATGCTTAACACAGCAGACCAGGTGAGGAGATCAGAATTGTAATCCTGGGTCTACCGTAGCCACCCAAACTCATGTGAGTCACTTAATTCTCCCTTTCCAGAAAATAGCTCTACTGTCCCCACTCAGCACTATAACATTCCATGATTAGGGGATTAATTCACCCTAACAAGTTTCAAGTTGAGCAAAGTCCAGTGTCTGCTTCCATTTGATACAGAAGCACTAAATACAGATGGCCAGAAAACACCATCCACACCCCACACAGTGTCACTAATGTAGCAGTACACGTGTCTAGACTCAGACATACCCTCATTCTTGGCTTCCAGGTCATGCTGGGAGCCAGGCAGGTGATGAGCTCACTCTCTTGCACTCTCAGTGTGTGTGTGTGTGTGTGTGTGTGTGTGTGTGAGTGTGTGCGCGCGCGCGCGCGCACGCATCTTCCCAAGCCCTTTTGAGTAAAAGAGTAGCTGCCAGAGATGCTGCAAGGAGGTACTATCTGAGCCTCCTTCTTATCAAGTTCAGACAAATGGGATATTCCTTGAGAGGGGCAAAGGCGACAGGAGTTTGTGGAGAGCAGTGTTAAATGCCTGCCCAAACCCAAGTATCCTAAACCAGAATTTAAGGCTTTAAGATAGCTAAGTTGTTACTAACTGGGGACAAAGTTCTTGCATAATCTATTAAAAGGCTAGATTCAACTTAGTTTTCCTTGTATATCATACTACCTTTACTTTCTGAGGCAACAGATATGCAAAGGCCAATTGTTCCAAGAGATTGATAGCATGGAGGTCACATGAACAGGTAAAGAAAGGGCAAAGAAAAGATGCAGGGCCGTTGAGGCAGGTTGGGTAGCTCTGCTCTTTCCTACCCACAATGACCTCTTTGTGACCTCTACTCAGTAGAACCTACTTTATTATAGGAAGATGAAGACATAGCCCAACATGACTAATTAAGCAATACCAGCCAATATTTGCTAAGTTTCGAACATCTAAACTTTTAAAACACATGTGACTATAGCTTTGGTTTGGTGTCGTTGACCAGGATTGGTAGGGCTGGTTCTTCTTGTTTCTTTTTAAGGAAGGCTCAGGCAGGAATAGAGGCAAGGGGGCAAGCAGCCAGGGAAAGGAGGAAGAAGCATTTATTTAGTTGTTCATCTTGGTTGCTCCCCCAGCCCCAGCTCTCGAACCCAGATCCTTGGGAAGCATGTGGACTACATCTGACCGGAGGCCACAGACTTAACCATTAAGTTACCAGGGTGCACCAGGTTGGTTCTTCTTAAACAGGCACCTGTTAAGTGGCCATCATTGTCCGAGGGGGAGGCCCTGGATCTACTAAATTATAGAAGCCAGCTTCAGTTTCCAGGGACTCACAGGATGCCAGCACCATTAAAAGCTGCAACTCCTAGCACATCTGGCTTATAAAAGCCAGCTGTGGTCATTTATCTTCCTCTGCCAAGCTGAGTATGGTGGGTCTCAAGTCTCTGCCCCACGGCACTTATCTGGTTCTGTGGGCGAATGGTACTACCTGTGTGATGCCACGGGGCTTTGTGGGGCTTTTTTCTTTTTTAATTTAAAGAAAAGGTACAGGGAGGAATGAAGTCAAGTATACAGGTACAAAGAGAGAAGAGCAAGAAGCACTTATTTATATAATTCAATTGTTCATTTTGGATGTTGCCCCCGGCCCTGGGTCTCAAACCTGGGTCCCTGGGATGTATGTGAACTCTGTTCATTGGCTTTATCTGTTAGCGAGGCCACCAGGGCACGGTGTGTTTTGTTTTCTTTATCCTAACAACTATATGGTATCTTGAGAGACCTAAATACTCTGCAGAGTTTCTGTCTGGGGTTCTTTGGTATCAAAACCCTGTCGCAGTGCCGAGAGGGCCATAGACCAACTAGAACAAGTCAGGGCTGCTTTAGGGATGCACACAGGGATTAATGCTCACTGGGCCACCTAATCATTTTTCTAAGCAGAAATTCCTTCCTAAGGGTGGGTGAAGGGGATATGGAGGAGAGGTTTTATGCAGGCTCTTTAGGACTGGGGTCACCTCACTGATGAAAATAAGACCTACCTCCCCTCATGGTCACATGGAAATAATCCTAGATAACAAGATGTTCCATCCACAAGATGCCAGGCTCTTTGAGGTGCTCTCCTCCCCAGAGTGCTAACATCATGTCCCTTTGTGGTTTTGGATAGCCTTGAGGGGAGGCTTCAACATTCCTGCCTCCAAGGGGACTATCCCCACCTCAAGTGTCAAGTCAAGCACAAGTGTGGCTTGTGAGTGTTCACGTCATTGCACAAACAATTGGAAAAGAAAGTGTATGTGCAAGCTGTCAGGTGTACTCTGCGAATCTGCACCTGACAAGATGTCTGCGATCCGCAAAATGTCCCCCAGCCGTTACAGATATGCCGCTGAAGTGTTAGCACTGAAATATGATAGCAACCCGCATCAAGTTCAGGGCAGCAACAGCGTCGGAAACGTCTCTGGAGAGAGAGTTAATTGGCCCTGTTTGTGACACCACTCTGGTGTGTCTGCGTGTTAGCATGTTGAGGGTTTGATTTAGTTCATAAAGCTGCAAAAATGAAGCATGGGAAAAGAATTGTAAAACTGCCAAAAGAAACCCACACACCTCTTAGCCGAGTCCACATGCTTTTTGTGAGGTGAAAATGTCACATAGGCTTTTGTAACTGGGAGGAGATTTTCAACGTATCTAAGACTGAGTCCTCTATTTGCAAAAGCTACCCACATTATGTTCTCTTCCTTGATTTAAGTGATCGTTACACAGATATGTTCAATTTTGGATCATGTATTAAGTGGTAATCTTATAACTTATGTCCCTTTCTGTATATGCCATGCTAGAGTAAATAGTTTTAAGAACAAACTTGAGTAGCATTAAAATGCACCTGCATTGCTCAGCAAAAAGGAAAGAAGTATATAAGGCCAGGAAAAAAACACTGAAATCCAGGAGAGCCAATAGAGAATTCAGGCAGGGTAAATTAGAGCAGAAAAGATCACTGAGATGACATTCATTGGGCTTTGTTGGAAAATGATCTGCTGGTCTGAAAAAATTCTGAGTTCAACAGAAATACAATTTTTATTTGGTTCTTCAGTACATCTTCCAATCCTTCCAACCATAGCAATATTATAGCCATGATACATCATTTGGCTGGGAGAGCAGAAGCCTGGTGGAGGTAGACAAAATTTTAGATTTAGCTTAATCTTGTTCCATCCTTGAGAAGTATGTCCCTCATGTAATTTGCATAATTGCCACTCCCATTGCTTTTTAGAAGCTCGGTGGAGATAATGGGATATAAAATTTAATATACACAAATTTGATTTCCTCTTAAACAGACAGCATAACCTAGAGATTAAAATATAATCACCCTAAGATGAAGATTGAAAAACTTAGACTTTCTTTAAAGGAAGCGTTTTCATGCATAATCCACAGGAACTAAGAAAGAAAAAGGGACCAGTCTGTGAAGAAAAGGGCCTCTCCCAAATCCAGACCAGCCATTTGATGCTTGGAGTTGTTTACGCTTCAATTAAGCCAGCACTTTGTTCAGTTAACCTCCATTTGACCTACAGAAGAAGCAAGTTGTTTTTCTGGAGCTAGTCATTAGTTGGATTGTAACCAATATTCCCTTGATGGCAAAACTTCATTTAAGTTGAAAAAGGAAAATCAATAAACAGATGACCTGAGGACTAATGAGCAAGGAGCTCTGACCCCATCTATCAGCCTTTCCCAAGGCTCAGGGAGGAGAGTGGAGAACCCGGAGACCAGTGAGGGAAATGAGAACAGGAGGCAGGGGAAGGCTAGTCAGACCTCGCAATTACATAGCCTACCTGGGAGAATGCGATTCCAAAAGCCACTCCAGCGATGATTCCCATGTTAGTCTCCATGAAACTGGTCACCAGATCATAACAACCCTAGAAATACAGAGAGAGGGGCATGGAGACCTGTGTGACCCAGGCCACAACTCGGCTGTGTTAACTTGCAACACTCCCACGTATACTTCACCTTTAAGTCAGCAAATACCATTGCAAATCACTTTAGAAACTTGCGAGGATTCTTCTCAAATATAAACAATGGAAAATCTCTAACATACACAGAATATAGAAAGTAGTACAATGAACCCTTAAGTCACCGTTCCTGTAACATCACAGTTGATGCAATGGCCAATCCTGTTTCCTTTAAATCTCCTGAACTCTTATGCTCTGGTTGGATTATCTTAAAGCAAACCACAGATATACACATGTTCATCTACAAATGGTGTAGTAGTAGGAATAAACTTAGAGTGAAACCACTAAGATCTATGAAGCAAACACGACATACAGAAGGAGACTTGAACCAATGAAAAGGCATTTTACATCCCTGAACAGAAGACTCATCATAATAAACATAGTTACTAGCATTTTGACAAGTGACAACATTTTGGATAAATAAAATAAAATCGTCTGGTTAAAAGGAGGTATTTGAATACCTGCCAACTTCATGGAGTTTTAAGGTTCTTCCTATGGACATCATTAATTATTTTTTTAAGTATGGAAAAACTATTAATTAGTCATCTTTTTCATAGATTTACTGTGTCCTTGAATAACGCATTCTCCTTTCTGGATATCAATAACTTAATCTATAGAAGGAAGTGATTTTTCTTTTAACTTATTGTGCAGTCTCCAATTGTGATTAAAACCAATTCCATATTTCCCATTTTGATGTTAGATTAACACTGATAAAATCAATCCCCTTTCTTTAACATAAATTATCTGTTTGGAGTTCAACAATGCTGCTAATAAACATGTAATCTGCATGGGGAAAAAGCATGTGAATATCTGTAAATATTGATCTCAATGAAGAAAGAGGAAAGAGTGAATGGGATAATGATGTTAATGTTTTGATGGTATTATAACCCACATCAGATTTGAAAAGTGCTAGGTTATCTATGTCTTTCATCCTTTTATCACTCCAGGGTCTGCTATACTATCTATTCTATAAATATGCATTAAAAAGTACAAAAAAAGAAAAAACAAATGAATGGGGAAAATACCAATGTTGTTAAACAACTTTTTTTGGTTGCTGTTATTCTGTATTACAGTTTATCAACCTAGTCCCAGTAGGAAACACCAAAGGTAGGAAACACCAAATTTGGTGTATCACCCCCAATGCAAAGGCAAATGCTGACTGTTTCTGTTAAATGCTGGGTGGGTGTGACGGTGTGTGTGCATGTGTTGTGCACCCTGTATTTTATGTATATTTATTTAGAACCGGGTCTTATCAACCTAGACTTCTAAACTGACTTATTAATGAAGACTTGGTCTTTTTCCAGTTTCCTGCAAACTTGAATATATACAGTCTGTGAAAAATCAAGACATTAATTTCATAAACAGGATAAGGACGATTATTGTTTATCAAGAAAGGCGCACTACTGTAATAATATCTGAAGAATAAAAACCAAAAGAAAAGCAGGTCTTCTATTTTTTTAAATCATAATTTAACAATTAAACATTTCTTATAGCTTGTGAAAAATCTGCCAATACTGTATCATCTAAGGAGTGACATTTTATGCAGTGACAGCATGTTTGCAGAGAAAAGCCTGCATTCACTTAACAGCAATGCTTTGCCCATATTTTCATTGCAATGAACAAACGATACTCCTTAGTTGCTTAATGCAAATTTGAAGGTCAGGGTAGGCGTGTGAAAGGAAATACATGATTTCATGAGGAGTTTTGAAATTTGATTCAAGTACAGATTATAGTACAAGCTTGCTTTGCTAGTTTTGGTTTTCCCAGTGGAATATCAAGCCATTTTTTTCAAAGCTGGTAGAAGAGAGAGCAGTTTGGGTGAGGAAGGAGACAAAGGGAAAAGAGGTAAATATTCTAACACTTTCTAAAATAGTACCAGCTGAGATAGTGTTTTGTCATGTTGGTCATTATTGTATGAGCTACATACCAAGAGTTACGTCACGGATGGACAGCACATCTGATGGTGGTCCCTATGTAAAGTCTAGGTGAGTAGTAGTCTATTTCATCTAGGCTTTTGTAATCACATGCTACAATAATATCCCCTAATGATATTTCTCAGAACTCCATTGTTAAGCAGCACCCGACTTATCCCACCCCGCCCCACCAGTGACTGCAGGACAGGAAATGACGTTCAGGCTAGCACCAGTGTTACATCGGCTCAACATGGGGAAGCAAAAACCCAGTACTAAAAACCAGAAAGACGTGAGTAGACTATTTTCATACTCTGCAAATGAGTTGGGCATAGATTTTTGTGTATGTGACCTTCAATTCCACACATTAATGCAATATCCTTTCCTGAAGTCTGATTTCCACTCCATTGGAGGAAAATTCAGTCAGTCAGATTCTTTTTGACAAACCCATTCCCACCAGTAAGAGAAAGCAGAAACATGAACTGAGTGCCTGGCATGAGCACAAAATGTGGCAACATCATTCTCTCTCAACCGTGCTCCTCAAAGACGTTCTTCCATGAGCAGCAGCACCTGGAATTTAGTTAGAAATGCAGAATATGAGGCCCCACGCCAGACCTTCCTACTGACGCAGAGTCTGTCAAATCCCCGGGTTACTCGTTCTCAATGCATTTTAATGACCGTGAACAAGATCTCCAGATGCTTCACATGCCCACTAAAGGCTGAGAAGCGCTAGAGTTCCCCTACTCATTTTTTATTCCAAAGAAGAAAGCACATTAATGATGCCTAGCAGTAGGAGGGTTACTTAGAAGGAGAAGATGACAATGATTTAGTTTCTTTGTTGTGGCTTAAACAATCCAAGACCAAAGTTGAAACACATGCTTTCCATCTCTGGTTTGCCCTGTTAGCACGGGGATCATGGGACCATCTGCAGGTCTCAGTGTGGACCTGGGGAACTGCTTTGGTGCTGCAACCACAGGCCATGTTTGCAGTCCACCTTCAGTTTTCCACTAAACTGCGATCGCCAGCTACCTCCAACAATCTCTTTTAATTTCCGAAAATGCAACAATACTTGTCAGGTGTGAGATAAATCTACAGAGACCTGCTAAGTGTCCTAAGAAATATCCAGAAACAGAACAGGTAATTTGTTCGCCCACTCGACATGTCTAAATCAACACCGTCACGAATGGGAAACGCCTATAAGTGGCAGACTTTCATTACTGAGAGTTGTGGCTAGTCCCCGACAGGTTCTAGGAAGATGGATTTTAGTAGCTGCCAACCAGAATAATTCTCTCTTCTTCTTGTTCTTGCTCTTAAAATGTGTCAAGGAATTGCTAGAGAGTAGGGGCTCAGTCAATGCTAATGTTCAACTGAACTTGCAGGCGTTTCATCATCCTGCCAGCAAAACCAAAATATAATCTATTTCCAAAACAAAACAGGAAATATCCTGCTTCACTCTTCTCACCTCCCCACTGCTCTCTTCTGCAGTTATCTGTACAAGTTCGGTTTCTCAGGCTTCCAGGTAAGAGGCAAGAGTCATCTTTCTGTGCTATGAGAGCCTAGGATTCACGATACGAAACATCTTCAGGGATTTAGTATGCCTTTAGTCTACATAGCAGAATTCCATATAACTAGACTGCTGCAGTAGTTACATCTTCTAGGGAGGTAGTTAGAGTGAGTAAGGGGTCACCTTTATGAGTCTATTACTGTCTTCACCCACCCTTCCCATCTCCTACCTTTTATAGATGAGGCATCTGACATGAGGACCTAAGAAGTAATTTGTCTCTGAGGTTCATGTGGGCATTAAATCAGAATATCCAATGAAACTAAGCAGACAAATTTCAGTTTTCATTTACCTTTTCTCCTCTGATGGAATCAAGTTGGAGAGTGTAAGGGAAGTGAGAGAAAAGTTAAGCAGCTCCTCCAGGTATTTGAAGAACATGGAAACTAGGATTGTGGGTAGAGGCAAGGAGTTAGGTCAATGTGTAGTTTATCAATGAAATCATGAGATTATTACGCTGCGTGAAATAAGCCAGAAAGAAGAAGAAAAGTACCCAATGGCTTCACTCATCTGTGGACTATAAAGAAACAAAACAAATGAAGTAACAAAACACAACAGAATGCACATTATGCAAAACTGGTTATCAGAGGAGATGGGGAGTGAGGAAGGGAGAGGAAACCGGGGGTTAAAAGAGTCAAAATGATAGTGATGGCAGGCATGAGAATTCTGGTGGTGGGTGTGATATGATCCACACAGTGACCAAGGTGTGAATCTATTCTCCTGAAACTTACGTAGTATTATAAACAAAAGAAACAGTAAAAATACATTTAAAATGCTTTTCGATCTCTCTTGTTGGAATAATTTTAAGGATTAATGATATGCACTATAGGGTAGGATTCTAACTTGCTTATAAGGACCTACTGGATCACATCTAATAAAGAACACAGGTGGTATAGTGGAAGGTGAGCTTTGTCATTTTCTGGATGTTTACGTTACCATTAATGTTTAACATGGCAGTTAACGTTTATCTTATCCTTACTCGGTGGCTGCCAAGGTGCCATACGTACTTATCACATTTAATCCTCGTATCAGTCCCCAGGGGCAAGAACGATTATCATCTCTACTTTACAGATGAGAAAACACCACCAAGAAAGGTGAAATAACTTCATCAAGGTCACACCAACAGCAAGTGGTTGAGACAGAATTTAAGCTGGAATCTGACTCCAGATCCCAAGCTTCTGACTTTTAGATCCTGAACTTTCACAAAAGAAGAGGAAGTCTGCGTGTGGAAAAGACTTTTATTAAAGGTTGACTGTCCCTGCTTCTATGAACGCCCTCCTGCGGCTCCTATGCAAATACCCCACTGTCAGAAAATGCTCCTTGTCTTTTATAAATCCAGCAACTATCATGGGCTAGCTACGTTCAGCACGTCGAATATGGCAGGAAAGGACATGTGTGGGTGGGTCAGCTGGGGTGTCCATGAAGAAGCCAGATGTCCCCTTCCTAATGAGAGGAAGGAGACCTCAGGTTGTGGGTTCGTAAGAAAATTCCAGTTTGAAAAGATGTCTTCTGAGTGAAGACAAGCTGTCAGTCCTGAACATCTTACCTTACCACACCAATTGCAAAGGAAAAAGCCCAGTGATGAAAGGAGCTTCTAGAAATATGGCAATGTCTTGCAGTGCTTACAAATACCAACATTAAATGAATAGAATGCAGAAGATATCGTTAACTTTCTAATCTTGAGGATGCTATTGTCTCTTTACGAATTATTCAGTAGTTGGGAAGCAGATTACAGAGAAGTTTGGAGACCTTATAAGAATAGAATTTTATCTTAGCAAGAAAAGAATTACCTGATGGCAAAAAAAAAAAAAAAAACTACAGGTGAACTTAATAGTAGGGTTTTTTCCCTCCCTTTTGTTTGA
>RJWH01011966.1:0-10194 GCA_004363575.1 Solenodon paradoxus | reverse complement strand
CCTCCTCCTGCTCCTCCTCCTCCTGCTCCTCCTCCTCCTCCTGCTCCTCCTCCTGTTCCTTCCAGTTTTTTCACTCCTCCCTTCTCTTCCTTCTTTCCTCCATCTCTAGTCCCTCCCTCCTCTATCTTCCTCCCCCTCCCTCCTGCTCCCAGGGTCCCTCTGAGTGACAGCGAGGACTGTCTCCTCTGAAGAACTGCAGAGGGCTTTCCTGGAGGCAGGTGGAAGGAAATTCTGCTGGCTCGGGGTGGATGGCCCAGTCCCCTGACGGTGATGAAAGGCGTTCCTGTGGTTGGGGTCCTAAGGATCTCAAACGTCTGTGAACCATCGGCTGTGAAAACGATTTACAAAACACACGGATTCCACGATCCCTTCTCGACGTTCCTTTCTCCTCTTCTCGTTACAACCTTTTCCGACACTGGTTGTCATTTTTCAGAGGAGAACACAGAACGACTATCTGTCCTGTCCTTGGAGACAACAGAGCCGAAATTCAGGCAAACCCTCTCCCTCCGAGCCCCAGTGCCGGGGCAGCGTGCTGGGAGGGGACGGTGTGGGACGGTCTGCTGGAGACGTGATGCGGAGGCAGCCCTGGGCGCCGGAGCCTGTGTCCTCGCTGACCCTGCAGCCGTGGGGTCCCAGGGCTTGGCCTGCTCTGGGCTGCCCGGTCGCCCTGTGGTTCGGTCACAGTGGGGGCCTCTGCCCGGCCTTCACTGAAGCGCCGCACGTGGTGTGAACTGGCCAGCGGAGCCCAGAGATGTGTCCAGCCCGAGGGGACTGCGCACGGCTGGAGCCCCTGCCCGGGAGCCGGCCCTCCCGGCGACCAGCTGCTCAAACCCTCGGCTCTCACCGCTGCGGCCCGTGTCTGCAGGACACGGTTATTCTACTGCGTGAGCGTTTCCCGGTCATTCGCTCGGGCATGAGGCAGTTCTAAGCCCCTGCAGTTTCCTTCAAGGCGGCGATGAGCTCTTCTCACGGGCATCACTTTGAGCCACGCCACGTTCCTGCAGTTGCTCTTGCTTGTTTGAGAATTGGGAAGCAGAGAAATGTTCAAGACAAGGAGAAAAGTCAGGCAAAGGCCTTCACTCTGACTTCTTGTTTCAAAGAAAGACACGGCAGGGACGAAGGGGGTGCAGGCAGGGGGAGAGAAGAGGAAGGAGGCTTCATTTATTTTATTTAGTTGTTCGTCATGGGTCTTCAACCAGGGACCTCAGGATGCATGTGGACTGCGCCTGGGAGACCAGACCGCTGGCCGCCCGGGTGTCCCGTGGCCACTTTGGACCTGCAGACTTGGTTCGCAGTGTGGACGGTCCGGCGACGGCAGAGAGGGGGCGTCCAGCGCCGGGCCGTCCACACCCTCGTCCCTCCGCCTGCCCACACTCACCGTCCATGCCCCCGAGAGCGCGGCGTTGGGTGCCTTCTCATCCTCTCCAGGGGTCTCATTCTGTGTCTTGGTTTTTGCTACAGTTTTAGTCCATCTGGTGACCAAACTGAGCTTGTTTAAAAAGTCATCAGTTAGCATGGCCCTGGGGCGACCTGTTAGTGATTGTCCTTCAGAGCACATCCTGTAGCTGCCACAGTTTGGGGCCAGCAGCGGGCAGGCCCACGAGCAGTGGGGCGTCTCCTGTGGCAGCTCCTCCGATGGCCGCGGCCCCAGGTCTGTGCGTCCAGCTGCCTTGCAGCCACTCTCTGCTCTGACTGTCCCCCTGAGAGTTGATGGCCACCTGCTCCAAGCAGGAACCACGGGGTCGTGCTGCAGCCCCGGCTGTGGGGACGGCTGGGGGGTGTTCCTGCCCATGGGCCTCTCACACCACAGTCCCTGACTCCTAGTGTGACCCCAGCGTCCTTGCTGCCTCCCTGACCCCAGGGGATCCGCTCCCGCCTTCTTCTCTCCCCGTCAGGTGGCCCGTGGATAAACCTCTGCTCTTGGGAGCTGTCACCAGCTTTTCCGTGCGGTGCGACGGCAGCGTCTCGACTCTGGTTGTGAGTGACGTCACTTTCCCTGGAGGGAGTTGACATGTGTCAGTGGCGTGGACAGTGGCGGAGCCGTGGGCTTGAAGCCAGTGTGCAGGCCAGAGGCCAGCCCTCCCTGCAGGCGGAAAATGCCCAGGGCCCCAGTCACAGGCCGTGGTGGCCCTGCCCCGGCATGGCCGCCGCCTGGGTCCTCCGGGCCGGGCGGCTCGGTGACGCTGTGCTCTCTCGCTCAGGTGTGAGGCGGTGCTCAGGACGGTGCCCCGGTTCAGAGGAGACTGCATGCCCGGCCTGCACCCCGGGAACCTGGCAGTGTCCCTGGACCTGCTGTCATGGGTCAGCAGCTCAGACCCGACGCGGGGGCCCCCGGTTCTCGTCGGTAAGAGGAGGCGTGGGTCACACGGGCCCCCTCACGTCCAGTCTGGCTGAACCTCGCCTGTGTGGCCAACTGCCCCGCCGCCCTTTCTAGAACCTGCCCGTGTGCAGAGCCGCCCACCCTCCTGCTGTCCACTGCGAGGCCAGGCCGAGGGTCCAGCTGGGGGTGTCGGGGCCAGCAGCCGGGGCCCGAGGGTGCAGTGACCACCGGGAGAGGCGGTGGGAGCGACTTTAGTCGGGTCCTTTGAGTCCCGAATCCAGAGTCTTTGCCTGAGAATTCGACCCAGAACGCTCCAGAAGTGCGCCCGCCCCGGGACACCCCCTTCCTTCTCGCCAGCAGCTCCGCTCCTGCCTGCGCAGCCCTGTGCCTTTCGGGGTTTCTCCCAGGAAGCGCGCCGCCTCGGCCCGGCTCTGCTGGCACCTCTGGGCTTGACGGGCGTCTCAGCAGTGACCGCCCGGCTGGTCCGCAGGCCGTGTCCTCTGTGCGGGAAGCGCCCAGCCCTTCCTGGAACGCAGCACAGGCTTGTCCCCGGTGTCCAGCCCTTGTCCTGCACTCAGGTCCACTGCGGGGGCCGCGCGGATGCTGGGAGGACCTCCGGGCGTCACCATGTGCAGATTGGGGAACCCCAACCAGGAGATGTGAACTCAGCGTCGTGAGTCTGGGGACCCCAGACTCATGGTCTCTGTCAGACCACAGTTCTGGAGTCAGGACGGGGCTCTGGGCTCAAGCCAGCTGCTGGGGCTGTGTCCAGCGTCTCGGGGACCCTGCGTCTCGTCTCGTCCATCTCTAGTGGGGCCGCACTCTACTGCTGCCCTTTGTCCATCGTCAGAGCCCGTGGCGCTGATCCACCCACTTGGTCACACCACGCTGCCCCTCTTCCAATTTTAAGTCCCTTGTGACCACCTTGGGCCTCCCTGAGTTCCCAGGATGCGGCCCTTTGTTGTCACGTGTCGTCCGTCTCGCGTCCCCCGCGGACCAGCACGGCGGGGCCTGGGGCCTGGGACGCGCACCCCTCTGGGGCCCGTGTGCTGCTGACGCACAGCCTTCTCTGTGCTGGACACAGCTTCTCGGCCCTGTGACCACCCCGTCCAACGTCCTGGGCACCAGAGCAGGGCCTTCCTTTATTTCGTGCGCCCTCTGCCCAGGCGACACTCTGCACTCCGTCGCTTCGGCTCTTGAACCGGGAGCCATCTTCCAGGTGTGGACCCGTTTGTTTTATGCCTTATTTGTGAACGTGTCTGCTGACTTCCTGAGGACGCATGTCCCCGGCGCAGAACTGGGTCTGATGGTCACCTCCAGCCTGTGGGCGGTCTGACCTGCCTCAAATCCTCTTCACAATTAGGGCGAGTGAAAGAAAAGTATATGAGAAGTTTTTAAGAAGGTAATTAGCATTAAACTTATTAAATATTTTTACCGAGGAAGCTTTTACATTTTTAATCAAAAGACAGTGCGGAGTCCGCAGGGCAGCGGGAGCTCAGACGCGCCCCCGTCTCCGGCCATGAGGCGCCCTGTGTCACCCGGGGTCAGGGACCTCGAGGGGACGGGGGCGGGAAGCGGGGCCTGCTCTGGCTTTCAGCGCTGACCCTGCCCCGAGGGCGGATCCAGGCAGAGTTTGGGTCAAAAGACCCTGGGAGCTCTTCAGTCTTTCTTGTTATTCTTTGGACCGACTTGAAGGTCACAGCAAAATTGAGCAGACAGTGTCATGACGTCCCGTCCCCGCCCCCACACCAGCCTCACCACCGCCCCCAGGACGCCTGTCGGGACGCGGAGCCGGCGCCACCCAAAGCCCGTTTTCACGCGAGGGTCACTGTCGTACATGCGACAGATGTGACAAATGTGTCCCCGCCGTCCGGGTGTCGCAGATGTTTTATTCCTGCTGCCTGAGGGCTGTGCCCAGCGGACCCTCGCTGCCTGCAGCCGTGCCTTTCCCAGGACGCCCTGTCCTGGAGCCGCAGGCTGGGCTCAGTGGCGTTTGCGCTGAGTGGTGTCTCCGTCCCCTTTGGGGACGTCCGGCTTGCTGGCCCTCTGCTGCAGCCCGTCGGGCCATTGGGGACGACGCACAGCCCTGTGGGCAGTGGCCAGCTGTGCACTCACGACCGAGCACAGGAGCCAGGCGGCCAGTGCCATGTCCTCGCCCAGGGCTCTGTGTAGGGGACCAGCGACGAGCCAGGTCCCTGGGTAGAGACGACGTGGGACACGCTGGGCCAGGGCGTGGGTGAGGCAGCGGCTGCAATTGGGCACCAAGGTGACGGTGTACAGACTGGGGGTGGCGCTGTCATGGGCCGGAGCCCTTGGCCTCCAGGGCGACCACAGGGCAGGCCCATCGGCCAGGTGATGTCGGGGGTGGGTGAGCCGTGACTGGAAGGTGTCTTCGGTGGCTCTTGAGAGAGGGGCCGTGTGTGCGTGTGCGCAGGTGTCTGTGTGTGCACGCGTGCGTGTCTTTACGTGTCTGCGCGTGCGTGTGTGAGAGAGCGGGGGGCGGGGAGGGCGCGCCGAGTGTCTGAGACGGTCCAGGAGTGTGGAGCGTGACGGGCAGCTGCAGGGGTCGAGTCCCGGGAGGCCACGGGCCTCCAAGAGCTGAAGGGTCTCAGGGACGAGGCCGCGTTCAGGCCTGAAGTCGCAGCGCGGAGCAGGAGGACCCTGGGGCCGTCCGCCTTGACCGGCACTGCCCGCGTGAAGGCTGGGGCCGCTCCGCAGGGCACGTGGAGGGCGCTGCAGCCTAGAAACAGGCTCGCTCTGGACCAGCCCCTGCATCTGGACGTTCGTCCCCAGGCCGTAAAGTCAGAGGTCAGCCTTGTGCCCTGTCGACGCTTCATCTCGGAGACACCTTAGGGCAGCATGGGGTGGGGCTGCGCCCGAAGCCATTTCCCTTCGTCTCCCAGTGACGGTTCTCCTGAGCACGTTTGAAAGTAGACGTGTCTCAGGAATGGAGCCGCTCTCCCGGTGGCGGGGGCGCCGGCCTGCTGCTCCCCGCTGGGCCCCGGTGGCGGGGGCGCTGGCCTGCTGCTCCCCGACAGGCCCTGCTGCGAGGCGCCGGCGGAGGGTGTCGCTGAGACACAGGCAGTGTCCTTGCTGCTTTATGTAAACCTGTTCCAGCCCATCGAGAAAGCCGATGCCGAGGTCCCAGGCACCACACGCAAAAGTAACGGTGGTTTCTAACGTCACAAACGAATTACACCCTGAACCGAAACTCCGGGCTCCTTTTCAGAGGTTTGAGTACCGTGGCCGTGCGTAGCCAGCAGCCACCCTCGTCTCTGTCCCCAAGACAGGTGAGGACAAAAACCAGCTTTAAATTGTGTGCTGAACTCGCTGCGGGGCGCTCAGTCACGTGACCCCGGAGACGGCGGGGCGGGATCCTTGCGACAGGCAGTGGGTCCCTTCCAGCTGTTGTCTCGGTCTCTCCCGGGGCCGCTGACCCCACGCGACCGTTACGAGAGCGGCCTTCCCTAGAAACGCTTCGATGCTGCTCCTCTCGGCTCCGACCTCCCACTGCTGCCGGCAGTTGGTTCTCAGCCCGCGGGTCGAGGTGCAGGGACGGCCCCCAGCTGCTCTCGCCAGGACAGGTCGCCTCGCGACCAAGGTGCTCCGTGCAGGGGCGCCTCTGTGCTTGGGACACAGACACCGGGAGCTGCCCGCCTGCACGGCCGCCGGGCCCCAGCGCCTCCGGGTAACCGAGCCCGGGGCGGAGTCGTCCGATGGGATCCCGACGGGCAGCTCTGCGGCGGCTCTTCCTTCTCGCGCCAGACTTGTGTGCGCTCCCGCGGCTTGTCCCACGGGTGTCAGCGCGAGGACCCCCAGATTGAGTGGCTTTCATTTTAGGGTGATTTTCCTTTTTATTGCTGTTTACCACGGAGGGTCTGAGAGCGACTGCGATAGAGCTTCTGCCGGCTCTGGTGCCTGCGAGTCACCCGTGTCCCTGCCTGTATCACCGCCCGTGTGACCTGTGTCACTGACCTGTCAACGCCTTTGCGATGGCCTGTGTCACCGCCTGTGTGACAGCCCGTGTCACCACCCTGTGTGATGACCCGTGTCACCGCCCTGCCACCGTGTGCTGGTTCATGGGACACGGTCCCTACGAGTCCCGTGGAGCACAGGGGACCCCGGGGTGCTGTCCGGCTCTGGAACAGCTCGAGGAAGGAGCGACTCAGATAATGCCTGAGCTCCACACGTGTCTTCCTGAGACGAGAAGCGAGTCGGCGGCCCTGCCGGCTGCCCCGCCTTCGCGGAAGCCGCTGCTGCAGTGTTGCTGCTCGGCGCTCCGACGTGTGAGGATGTTCTCAGCCAGCCCTGAAGTCAGTCTCTGGCTCGGTCACCGCGGTGGCAGCCGGGTCGCCTTCAGCTGCGACTCGTGTCACAGGCTCACGGCGTCCCGTCCTGCGGTCGGTCTGTTAATGTCGGCATTTTTCTGTTTCTTTTGCAGCGACTCTCAGGAGCCTCGGCAAGAATAAAAAAGTGGTTCCGTTTCCTGGTAAGAGCGTGTGTTCCGGGCGGTGGTTTTGGGGGCCGAGGTGCGGCTGCCGCGGAGCCTGCGTCTGGGTCCTCTGGACGCCGCTGACGAGTTGCCGCGGCCCAGTCACCGCCGGGAGCAGCCTGGTGGCCTGTGCCCGGGCTCTCAGGGACGGCCGTCGGCGTGGACCACGCTCGGCCTGCCTCTGCGGGTGGAGCAGGCTCAGCGGAGCTTCTCCCGCCTCCCGGCACGCGGGCCCCTCTCGTGCCGCGGCTGAGGTCACACGCCCGTCCTGGGACTCGCCTGAGCGGCAAGACCCCTCCTGTCTGTCCAGCTTTGAGCCCGTCACTCGGTACTGTCTGCTGATACAGGCTGACAGTTTTGCCCGTGTTTCTCTGATGCCATTGATTCTGTCTTGTTGGTGATTGAAGCGACCTGCGCCATTTAATGGCGCTGCGGTCACCGTCAGACGGCCTCTGTCGGATGGCGGCCCCGCCGGCCATCACGTCGCAGAGTTTGTCACAGGCTAGACGAGTTGGGTGTGGGTATTTTCAGTTGGTCCAATGACAATGTTCTTAATGACTAATTTCCCAGAGCATGTCCTTTTGTTAAGGGACAGAGTAAGGGCACGGCCGATTAGGCGCGTGAGAGCACGTGTGCGTGGATGCCCGTGTGGAATCTCTTCTAGGGTCGTCCCTGTCACTGTGAAATTCTGACGCAGTAGCCCGGTCTGTCAGTGTCTGCTTTGTTTTGCTTGGTCTAGATGGCCGCCATGCTCACTGTGACTTTGTTTTATTTTCTCTACTGAAAACAAGAAAAAGAACCATATGACACTGTAGAGGAAAGACCTGCTCCGGCGCCGCGAAGCCCCCCGGCAGAAACGGAAGAGCAGAGCGCGTCACCCGAGGGACAGCGGCCACAGGGAACGTCATCACGGAAACCACCAGCGCGGAAACCCGGGGAGCAGCCTTCCTTGGGGCAGGCACCCCGAGAGCAGACACCTGACGAGGAAGAGCCCCTAGAAGATCTGTCCTCGGGGCAACTACCGCAAGAGAAGATACCTGACAAAGAAGAAACCCAAGAAGATCCGTCGTTGGGACCACCATTCCATGAGCAGATTTCTGACCAAGAAGACACCCCAGAAGATCCATCCTTGAGACAACCATCCCAGGAAGAGATGCCCGATAGAGGAGAACCCCCAGGACAGCCCTCCGTGGGACCCCCGGCAGCAGATGGGATGACTGAGGGAGCAAACTCTGAGCAGGTGCCGTAAGACAGAAGTCTGCCATGTGGTGAAGAACAAAAGTCAGAAACAAGGAAGGACCAGAAGGCACATGAGGAGACGATTAGACATTTTTCACACTGCGATGTGGACATTGCCAATAGAATATTAAAGTTGCGAATTTCGTTTTTGGTGGTCAGACATAAAGTTTTAAAGAAATGATTAAAACTGAACTCGCCTTGAGGTCCTTCCTTTGTTCCCTGAACGGAAAGCCGGGAGGGAAGGACGTGGCGGGGCTGCCTGCGTCAGGCCCTCCCTCCTTTCTGTCTGTGTGATGGGTGCCGCACCCAGGGGCTCAGCCGACCTGGGAATGACATTCACAACGCTGTCCGAAAGCCATTCTTCCTACTGAAAAGTGAATAAGGCGTCTTACACGAACTGTGCACATCACAGATACGTGCACATTAATCATTTATGTTCTGTGCACGCAAGGATGCCTAGTTCACCTTGGGTGTCAGAAACGGGACCTCCTGGAATGGGTGCGTTCTGATGACTGGTGGAACGAGCCCGCAAGCCAGACCGCGAGCTTGGGTTGTCCACTCCTCCACTTTGTGGACACGGTTTGTGTTTCAGCTGATTCGTCCAAAAATAAAATAGTCCCGAGTCACAGGCCGTTGGGGAGTTTCGGGAGAGAATGCTTGTCCTCAGCGTGGTGCCGGTCAGTGGGATACTGGCGAGTCACGGTTGGGCCTTCCGGGTGGTCGTTCCTGCTGTTGACTGAGACAGACAGACAGACGAGCTGCTCCACCCAGAGCCTCGGCGAAGACATCGCTGTGTCTGCTCAGCCTGGCGCCTCTGGAGCGGGACACAAGTGGAACCGAAGAGCTTAGGGTCGTCAAGCTCTGGTGAAGGGTCAGACGATTTCTCCACGACCCGCTGCCTCAGCAGGAGAAGGAAAGCTGCTGTTTCACCGTATCCGTGGTCGCTGGTTCTTGACCTTTTTGTTGAAGGACTGTCGCACACAGTCACGCCAGGCGCCGTCGCGGCGTGCTGGCGACGGCCCGTTAGAGGGCGAAGAGCGGACCTGGACGTTGCAGCTTCGTGCAGTTCGCACACACCCTGGGGCGCGTCTGGGTTTTCAACTGGGTTGTCCCTTAAGGGGGAGACTGCAGAGAGTGACCACCTTCTCCATTCGCCTTCAGTGTTTCATGGTTAATTAATAAGCTCTGGCAGAGAGGACAAGCGTCGTCTCCTCACACGCTCGGTGCCTGAGTGAGACACGAACCCCGCGCCTCCCACCTCTGCCCGAGACCTCGCTTCCGTCTGCGTGGGGACACGGGCTGCAGCGAGGACGTGGGGCTGGCCCAGCCGCCACCGCTGCGGACATGCGGTCGGGGTGTCTCCTCGTCTCTCCCAACACGAGCTGCCTTCTGTGAAATGCAGGCGGTCATGGCAGGCCCGGGTTGCTGGCCGTCCCCGGTCACCTGGTGTCCAGGCTGCCCACACGGTCCGTGGGCGAGACTGAAGGCCTGCGCTGTGCCGCCGTAGGGTAGACTCGGGACTTACACGAAGTGATGCGGGGAGACCGCAGCTTCGAAGCACGTGGCTCCGGGCAGAGCCCGTGTGCGGGGGCTACTCTCTGGTGGTCTGGATGCCAGGGGCCGGCTCCGTATTTTACAAAGGGCGCTGCGCTGGCCCGGTCACCGGAGATGGGCCGGCTGGCAGGGAGGGCGGAGGGGCACGCGCCCGCCGGTCTGCAGGTCGGCAGAGAAGACAGTCCCCCGAACAGAAGCTGGTTGCAGACGCCTTTCCTGGTGGCCTTCGGGCCCGGCGTGGGTGCAGGATGCTCTGCGGCTGTGCTGGCTCGGTGCTGGGCCGCGAGAGCGCCCCGAATCAGCCGGGCACAAGCGCTGCTCTGGTGAGCACCGCGAGGAGGCCGGCCCGTTCAGCGTGGGGCGCGTCCTTTAACCGGTTTCTGTGTCTTCAGATGGTCTGGGGTTGCGAGTAGGTTAAAGCGATCAGCTTGGCCCGGCCTTCGCCACGGTGCCTCCACGTCCCATTCGGACAGGGACAGTCTAACAGCGAGAAGCTCGCGCTGGGAGACACTGACCCCGGGCAGCGTCTCGTCTCAAAACTGGAAATGAGGGCTTGCCGTGGAGCTCGTACTGCTCTGAAACCTCCTCC
>RJWH01011965.1:0-10188 GCA_004363575.1 Solenodon paradoxus | reverse complement strand
CGCCAGGACAACGGCTCACTGCCGGAGCACCAGCCCTGTGGCTCTGAGGTCCCCGCCCGTGTCTGAGGGGGCAGATTCACGTGCTGCGATGTCCCCATCTGGCAGGCCGAGGGTGACTGGCAGCACGTGTGGAGTCTCGGGCCTGTCCCCAGCACAGGAGTGGGGGGTAAGGGTGACAGGTGTGACAGTCCTTCCCAAGGCCACACCGGGACAAGGCACTGAATCCCCAGTGGGTCCTGACGTAGAAGCCAGGGCAGCCACACGCGTGCAGCTTGGCGAGGCGCGCAGCCAGGTCTGCGGGGGCGCAGGGGCGCAGGGAGCCCTCTCTGTGAGGCTCCCCTCTGCCGGCTGCTGTGCGCCCTCCAGGGTGCCCCTCCCGTCCCTCCCATGGGAGTGGGGAGCAGCTCTGCCCACCAGGGCGCTGGTCCGGGGTTCCCTGAAGTCCAGCCCAGGCTTTGACGGCCCTGGGAGCAGGCGGTCGTGGCCTTGCCCTCAGGTGCGGCGGGCGGGGTCCCCAGCGGAAGTGATCCCAGCTTTGTGCGCCCCCCCACCCCAGCCTGTGATCACCCCAGGCCTCCAGGCCGCCTGAGAGTGTGTGGGCCACTCACAGCTCACCTCCGGCTTGCCCAGAGCTGACCTGGTGCTAATTCTCCCCTCGCTGACATCCAGGCGTGAAGCTGGCTCTTCGCAAGTGCCCATGGCCTCTGCACCGCTCACACTCCTCTGGCCTGGGCCCAGGTCCCCTGGTCTGGGAGGCCAACTCCAACTCACAGCTGCCCCTGCCTCAATGGGCTGCGCCGGGTGGGCACTCCAGCCTCATCCTGCCCCCTGCAATGGGGGACTGTCACCCCTACTGCCCGGGGTCGCAACGGCCTCCTTGATCTCCTGGCCTCTATCAGGGACCGTGGGAAACTCGGAATGTGCTGGTGCTGCAGCAGGAGAGTGCCGCCTCTCGTGGGTGGATCCGGGCCTGTTCCACACCCACGGCACCGTGGCCAGCACCCAGGCCAGAGCAGGATGTGGGAGATAAGGGCCACCTGCCTTGAAGGGGGCTGGCCTGTAGATTCCCGCCATGAGACCAAGGGAGGAACCAGCACAAGGACAGGGACACTGCGTGATGACGGGGAGACAGACACACAGGGATATGGGGAGATGCTGCCAATCACGCCCCCAGGAAGCCACCTTTCTGGCCTAAAGTTTCACCCACTAAATGCGGAGCAGACCAGGAAGGTGAGGTCCCATGGTAGCTGGGGCAACGGTGCTTACTCATCATCATTACCCATCACTTATCACTCACTCACTCATCATCACTCCTCACTTATTCATCACTTGTCACCACTCATCACTCATCATCATCACTCCCCACTCATCACTCACATCACTCATCATTCACTCATCACTCATCATTCATCATCACTCGTTATCACTCATCACCACTCATCACTCATCATCATCACTCATCACCACTCATCCCTCACTCATCACTCACTTATTATCAATCATCACCATTCATCATTCCTCACTTATCACGCACTCACTCCTCACTCATTTATCACTCATCACTCATCACTCACTCATCACAACTCATCATCATCACTCATCATCATCACTCATCACTCACTCATCACCACTCATCACTCATCATCACTCATCATCATCACTCATCACCACTCATCTCTCATCCCTCACTCATCACCATTCATCACTCCTCACTCATCACTCGCTCACTCCTCACTCATTTATCACTCATCACTTATCATCATCACTCATCACTCACTCATCACCACTCATCATTCACTCATCACTCATCACCATTCATCACTCATCACCACTTATCACTCATCACTCATCATCACTCATTATCACTCATCACCACTCATCATTCACTCATCATTCACTCATCACTCATTATCATCACTCCTCACTTATAACTCACTCACTCCTCACTCATTCATCACTCATCATCATCACTCATCACTCACTCACGTCACTCATCATCATCACTCATCACCACTCATCACTCATCACCACTTGTCACTCACCACTCATCATCATCACTCATCACTCATCGCCACTCATCGCCACTCATCACTCACTCATCATCACTCATCACCATTCATCACTCATCATCATCATTCTTATCACTTATTCATCACCACTCATCACTCATCACTTATCATCATCACTTATCACTCATCACTCACTCACATCACTCATCATTCACTCATCACTCATCACCAATAATCATTACTCATCACCATTCATCACTCATCACTCACTCACCTTCACTCATCAATCATTCATCACTCATCACCAATCATCACTCATCACCTACTCATCATCACTAATCACCATTCATCACTCATCATTCATCATCATCACTCTTCTCACTTATTCATCACCACTCATCACTCATCATCATCATCACTGACTCATCACCACTCATCATTCATCACTCATCATTCACTCATCACTCACTCATCACCACTTATCAGTCATCATCATCACTCATCACCGCACATCACTCATCACTCATGACTCACTCATGACTCACTCATCACATCACCATCATCATTACATCATCACTCATCATCATCCCTCATCATTATCCCTCATCACTCATCCCTCACTCATCCCACAGACATGGGGCCCACCTCCTGCACACAGTGCCCTGTTCTGTGGTCCCTGCAGGGAACCCCCAGGGCCCACACAGCTGCTGGGGATGGGAAGGGATGGCTGCACGTGAGGGGACTGAAGTGATGACCCCCACGGAGAGCCTCGGACCCCTCTTTCTATGGGACCCCAGTTGAGCCCTGCAGTGCAGGCTGGGTCCATATCCTTCACACCCACCCCATGGAATGGGGGTGACACCAGAGCTGTGAGTCTTGTGTGGTCGTCACAGCCCACACCGCAGGGACGAAAGCTGTCCAGTCCGCCTTGGCACCAAAGAGCTGCAGGTGTCTAGAGTTCGAACGGCACTCCCTCCCGCCACCAAGTTCTGCCTGAGGTGGAGACGTCTGTGGGACACGCATCAGGGCCTCTGGAAGAGGGGCTCCAGCCCCTTGGCGGGACAGAGGTGACAAGCAACAGCAGGGCGGGAGCTGCCTCACCACCCTTCCTCAGACACGCTCGGCCAACCCCTGCTGGAGGGGGTTCCCAGCTCCTTTCATTGGGGGACTGGGCCCCAGTACACCTCCAACCTGTGTGCTCTCTGCCTGCCCTTGACTGTGGGCTGTGACTCTCTAGGCTGGACCCAAGGGCTGTGGGGGGAGCCCCTCCCCAGCACGGGCACCTGGGGAGAAGGTGGGACCTGAGAACTGAGAACTAGACTGTGCTCTCCTGGTTCCATGCAGGTTGGCAGCCTGAGCGCAGGCCTGTGCTCGCAGGCCAGCCCAGAACGAGGGCAGGAGAGTGCTCACAGCCAGGGCCCCGCTGCCCTCCCTGAGGCCTGGACGCTCGTCCATGGGCAGCCCTGGCAGAGCAGACCCTCCCACGGGAGATGCCTGAGTCTCCAGCTGCCCCGAGAGGGACTGGCGAGGTCGCTGGTGCCCCACTTTCGGCACAGCGGCTACCATCCTGGCGGAGTCAACACTGGGACACAGGTCCCGGTGTGTGGCCCCAGAAACCTGGGCCCAAATAGGGGCCATGTGGGGAGGGACATGCTGGGAGCCAACAGCCTCCCAGGCGGAGCCTCGGGGTCCCCGAGTGGGCGGCACAGCCTGGGGTTTGCCTTCGGGGCAGGACCCCGGGCTCGGGCTCAGCCCCTCATCGCAGCCGGGCCTCGGTTTCCGCAGAGCATGCCGGATGCGGCAGAGAGCCTGTGCCAGCCGGCGTCCGGCTCCACAGTCGCTTCCCGGGCACTTAGCACAGCAATGTGCCCTTGGAGGAGTGTCTGAAGCAGCAGAGGAGAGAGGACATGATGCAGAGGTGAGGGTCCCCTGCGGGCCTCTGCAGGGGACAGGGGGGCAGCGGGCTGGCAGACGACGTAGCCGGGATGTCCGTGTGGGTAGCGGACCTGGGAGGACGGCTGGTCTGCCCGATGGTGGCCCCTGGTGCCGAGCTGCCCGTGGGCGCTGGGGCAGGAGTGGGTCTCTACAGAGGGACCGCTCCCGGGAATGTCGCTTGGCCCCTGGGTGCCAACCAACGTGTGGCTGCTCGTCCCGAAAGGCCACCCCGAGGCAGGTCCAAACTGCTGGCTCCAGCCTCGCAGTTTTGCTAACAGTGAAAACCTCCGTCCCCACGTGATGGCCCTGACGTCCCTGCGGCCGTCCCCACTGCAGACGGCGGCCCCGTGCCACACGTGCTCGCTTCAGCCGAGGACGCCGCTCCTCCCGGTCCACGTGCACATTCTCACGACGCCCAGCACCTGCGGGTCCCTGCTGTCCTGCGCGGGGTCCCGTGTGTGGGGCTTTGTCGCGGTGACAGTGTCCAGCCTGGGGAACAGTGGGCTGATTGTCAGGGCCGCCCTGGCTCCGAGTGGAAACCTAAGACCTGCGTCCCGACTGTCGCACGGCCGGGCAGAGCAGGCTCCAGCTCCCGAGCCGTGATCAGTCCGTCAGACTCCTTCCCCTCGCCCGCCTTTTGGCAGCAGCTGTGGGCCGGCGCCCAGGACATCGTCACACCTGAGCCGCCGGGTCACCAGGGTGCAGGGCACCGCGCCCAGGGCTGCGCAGCTCACCAGGGACCTGGCCGGCCACGAGGATGCCGGGGGCAGAACAGGCTCTCTCCTCCCGTGTTGTCTCCTGACCCGAGCCCCACGGTGCGGGCAGGGCCAGCGATGACGCCGGAGAAGCAATCAGAAGGTGGAGGCGTCCCCGCGGCCTGTCACCGCTGCCGGCCAACGCCGGTCAGAGGTGGCCGCTCCTGGCTCCGCAGATGGCGGGGGAGGGGTTGTCTGCCATCACCAGGCTGCCTGCAAGGCCGGGGGCCCACCCGAGACCCCACCCCAAGCCTGCTGCAGGGACAGAGTGTCAGAAGCTGGACACGTGCTGTGGGCGTCCTCCAGGCCGGGCTGAGAGATGTCGGCTGAGTGAGCGGACCCCTCACGGTGGGGCAACCCCCAGCCAAACAAGCGCGGAGGCGGCAGAGCGAGGGTTCTCGACCCCACTGAGGGAGGTGGGGAGCCGGGGAGGGCTGCTGGGACCTACTCCCGGGGAGCACCGTGTGCTGAGCTGGCCTGGCCCACAGCCACCCCACACCCTGGAGGGAGACTGGGAGGCTCCCAGAATCTCCTCCCTGTCCCCCAACGGGACAGGACGCTTCGCATCAGCACCCAGCGTGCAGGGGTGGGGAGATGCCTGCCTTCTCTGTCCTCAGGCAGGCTCAGAGCTCCTGCTAGGAACATGCGTCCACCAGGTGCTCCGCTGGCGGAGGACACACAGCCTGGTGTCCCCAGAAGCTCAACTGTAGGATGTCAGGTGCCAGCTGCGATGCGGGGAAGACGGACCCCTTCCCTTCACCAGGCGTCCTGGAGCCCTGTGAGGGCGGGGACGCCGAGGGCGCCCCAAAGATGGGCAGCGTAAAGAGCCAGCCGGGCATATCAGCACCTGGAACCCCATCCCGGCGGAGTGAGAGGCTGGCGGGAGGCTGGGAGGACAGGCAGAGCACCCCTGGCTGCCCTGTGTGGAGGGAGCAGAGCCGGTACGGGCCACCCCGGGCGGCTGCGGTGGTCCCACCGCCAGAGTGCAGCCCGCCTCACCCTGGGCGGCCGGCCAGGAGGCAGCTTTATGAAGACGGGTGAGGGAGGGACCAGACACCCCATCCAGCCGCTGCCCGCGCCGCTTATCTCCAGAGTAAGTTTCACATAAAACTCACGCCCAGGACATCAATCAGGAAAACTGGAAAGAAGCTCGTAAAGGCCGTAACTGCTGGCTGCGTCGCGGGAGGGAAGGACCCTGACCGGGGGCGGGGAGCGCCGTGGGCCGTGCACAGTCACGCACAGGCGCGCACAGGCCTGCTGTCCAAAGGGCTCTGGCATTGCAGACCACAGCGGGGACGCGTGTCCCCTTGCTGAGCGTGTCCCTGGCACAGCGCTGTGGGTGTGCCCAGGCAGGCTCCCTGCTCTCCACCCGCCAAGCGCCCTCAGTCCGGCCTGTCTCTGGGCAGCGGTTGTGGGGCGTGGGGGTGTTGTCCTGGTGTGCGGCCCTCCGTTACACCTGCACACACACCTCTGGGCGTCCAGAGGTGCCCGCTGAGTGAAACGCCTGGGAGAGGCCCCGGCGTGAGGCAGCGGCGGGAGGTGGCACGGCGGGACCGTGCCCTCCGCCTCCCGAGCCGAGCGCTGCGGGCCCCAGGGAAGCCGCCCGCTCTTCCGAAAAGTGTGAACAAAGGTAGCAGCAGGCTTTCGGGCACACATAAAATTTTAAATTCCTGCAACAAACCACAGCAAAGCCCAGATTTAGAGACAAAAATCACTACAACATGTTGAAGCCAATTCATCCCCATGAATCGCCTTGCAAGCAGCTGGCGGAGAGCAGGCACCCGGCCGACGGCGGCTCCCTGACTCACGTCGGCGGCGTGAGTGCCCGCCCACAGCCCCCTCCCGCAGGGCGGATGCCCCCGCCAGGCAGGGCCCTGACCCCGGGGCGCGGGCGCCGACAGGCCAGCAGCAGGCCCCGCACGTGCACACGGTGCAATGGGACGTGTGCACACACACGGATTGGCACCGAGACGTGACACACATGTGTGCCTAGCATGTGTGATGCTCATTTGCAGCAGTGAGGCCCTGACAGGTGTCCCTCGACTGCCTGGCGCAGGACCTGGTCGTGGAAGTGAAGGCCTGGGGATTTGCAGGCAAGACACAGGTGACAGAGGGTGACAGTCAGAGTGGGTCCTGGCCTGAACGTCCTTCAGCAGCAAGGTCTCCGGACAGGCCCTGTTTCCTGCGGTGGCCCTGGGCACACTGGGCACGGCCCCTCCCATCTGCCCCAGCGCTCAGGCGTCCCCAGGGCCACAGCGGGGCGGGGGCGGAGCCACGGGAGGGATGGGACCAGGTCTGGGCCGGCTTTGGTCCCCACCCGGCTGCCCAGTGAGGTGGCGGGAGGGCCGGGCTGGCGTCACCGCCGTGATTGTTTCCAGATGAGGCCAGGCTTTGTGGGGGGCCGAGGGAGAAGGGGGTCCGGGAAGTGGGCCGCACTGGGCAGCAGGCGGGCACATGGGCGCAAAAAGGGCGGCTCTGTTTCTCACGCCCAGAGTCCAGGGCCGTGCAGCTCCAGTGGGCGTCCCAGGGTTGGGGCCTCCGGATGACTGTTCGGCTTCCCGGGGGGTCTGCAGGAGCATCTGCCTGTGTCCGCTGCCCCACGGCGCGCGGAGGGTCCCCGACTCCCCTCGTCCTCGTTCTCAGCTGCTCAGGGTGGGGGGACCAGGGGCCCTTCGCAGACCGGTGGGGAAGACGCTGCTCAGCCCGGCAGCCGGTTCTGGACCAGGCTCCCGTCGGCCGCTGCTCGCTCTGCGCGAGGCTCACGCGTCGGGCCTGGGGCGGCGCCGGGATTTCCGCGGGGTCACAGGAACCCACCATTCCTCCCGCAGGGATCTAGTGGATCTTCTTTTTAGTGCTCCTTGCCCGCCTGGGGTGGAGACACCCTCCCACACCCTTGACCAAGGACAGCATTTTCATGGGACGAAGTTCGGGCGCAGGGGAGACTGGGGGCCTCCCTCCTTGATGCCCCAGGTCCCTGCCTGGGGTGGGGAGGGGACGGCTGTATATCTGAAGCCCCTCTGGCTGCTGGAAAGGGAGAGAGTGGGGTCACCCGATGCAAGACTTGGACACGTGTCCCACGGGGACGACTTCCAAGAGCAGTGTGTGCGTCGGGACACTGAGAACGTCAGGAGACGGCAGCGGGAGTGCTGGGAACAGCGGCCGGAGCAAAGCCGCAGGCGTCCCTGCCCCGGCTCCTGCCCAGCCGTGGGGGCGGCAGCCCTGCATGGAGCTCGCCTGGGCGGCCTGGGCGCCTGCAGCCAGCAGGGGCAGAGCGATGCACCAGCAGGCGCCCGTGGCTGAGGAAGGGCCCAGTGACCAGGGCCCGGCAGCTCTGTGACCTCTTCTTGGTGACGACCATGAGGGGCCCGCAGCCTGGGGCAGGGAAGGAGGACGGTTCCACTGAGCTGGCCAGGCCTGCCTTCTGGAGTACCACCCGCCTCGACACCAACCCTTCCGTCACGTTCATCAGGCCGGCACCGCCGGCCACCCTAAGTCCCAGTGACCCCGCCATGCTCAGCCTGGCTCTGGAAGGCCTGGCCAGAGCAGTCAGGCGAGAAGAAGGGGGGAATCCAAATCAGAAAGGAAGGCATAAGAACACTGCTGTCTGCAGACGACATGGTAACATGCAGAAAACCCCAGAGGACCCGCGCGAAGCCTGTTAGAGCTGACGAGTGTAGCAGAGAGCACACGCAACATCAGTGTGCGAGAACCCGGGGCACTTCCACGCGCAAACAACGCGACGGAAGCAAGAAAGGTTCTCACCGTCATCTCCGTTACAGTAGACACGAAAAAGAATGAGATGCTTGAGAATAAAGTTAGCAAAGGAGGCAGAAGACCTGCACAATGAAAACTGCTAAAAGGAATAGAAGACAACAAAGAGATCGCAGGCTATTCTGTTCTCAGAGCTGAGGAGAAGTAACTTATTACAATGGCCAACTTACCTAAAGCAATATATAGATTTAATACGCATCAAAATTCCATTGGCATTTTTTTAAGGAAATAGAATTTGAAAAATTGGCTTGTATGGAATCACCAAAGACCTCAAATGGCCAAAGCAATCCTGAGAAAAAAGAACGAAAGTGGAGACAGCACTCTCCGGGGTCTCAGACTACACTACAAAGCCATAGTGATTAAAACTGTGTGGCACTGGAATAAAAACAGGCACACAGGTCAGTGGAATAGAACGGAGCTCCCAGAAATAAGGCCGTATGTATAACACGGACAGCTAACTTAAGGAAAAGGAGCCAAGAGCATACGATGGAGAAAGAAAAGTCTTTTCACTAAGCGGCGCTGGGAAAAGCAGACAGCCCCCCGCACAAGGATGAGTCTCTATCACGCTAACACCGTACACAAAAACTAGTTCAAAAGATTAGAGACTTGGATGTAAGACTGGAAACCACAACAGACCGAAGAAAACATGGGGAATATGTTTCAGGATATCAGCCCCGCAGCCTTCGGGGTGCGATTCCAGGGACAAGACAAAAAGAAAAGTAAGCAAATGCATCTACATTTAGCTGAAAATCTACACAGAGAACAAATGTCACCAAATGAAAAGAGGAGATATTTGCACATTAGACATGCGACGAGCAGTAAATATCCAAAATACGGGAAGAACTCGGAGCGCTCAGCTCAGAGAGACGCACGCAACCCAATCGAAAGGCGGGCAGAAGAATGGGGGAGACGTTTCTCCAAAGAAGGGGTGCGGGTGGCCGACAGCACATGAAGAGACGTTCCCCTCGCCGGCCATCAGGGAGACGCAATGCGGAGCCACGGTGAGGTGGCATCTCACACCGGAGAGACGGGCTCTTCTCCAAAAGTCTGGAGACGGCGAGCGCGGGTGAGGATGTGGAGAAGGGGAGCACCTTCCCAGTGCGGGTGGGCGTGCAGGCTGGTGCAGCCGCTGTGGAAGCAGCACGGGAAGCCCTTCACACACACGCACAGCAATTCGTTGCAATTTCTTTATCCCGCTGCTGGCGTTTACCCCAAAATACCACAGCGCTCACTGAGACGTGTGCCCCCATGTTTGCTGCAGCGTTTTTTGCAGAACCAGGGTCTGGACGCGACCCAAGTGCCCCGACAGGTGAGCGGTAAGGAGATGTGGCCTCTGCACAGTGGACAGTGCAGGGCTGTTTAGAAGCGGTGAACGCCCGTCACTACAGGAGCTGGAGGGCCGATGTCACCGAGATCCTCAGGGGAAGACACGCCGGTGGGCTCACTCGTGAGCAGGACATGACGAAGCAAAGCGCACGAACACACAAAACCAGACGAGCCCTGGACGCCAACCACAGACTGCGGTGGGCAGAGGGCGGCGGCGGGTCCCGGGCGGCGGTGTGTGTGCGGCTGTGTGTTTGAGGACGCGTGAGCCGCACGTCTGCGTTGTATCGTCTCATAATCAATGTCACCTCGGTTAAAAAAGGATCCCCTTGCTCTGGGCTGTGCCTCGCCCGTTTTAGCACCGTGCTGGTCCCCTCATAAATGAAGGGACTGAA
>RJWH01011964.1:0-10197 GCA_004363575.1 Solenodon paradoxus | reverse complement strand
AACTGTTACTGTTAAGGTATCACACATAGTTTCTTTACTCAGAAATATTTTCTCAATAAGAACATATATTATATAATGTGATAGTTTAAATTAAGTCAAGATAGACAGAATATGATTATTAAATTGAGTATCCAGATCACCTCAGTTGAGCTTGATACTGTTGATCCTATTAAGAGCATCAGAGTAACATCCCATACCCCGTAAACATCTATGACAAAAATATGAAGGGTATCTTAGGAGAGTTACCTGTGTTTTTTCTTTCTTAGATCTTTTAAGATTTTGTGTTATTTATTGGTCTTATAGTTCCCTATTTTGCCTGGTTTTCCTCATTTATATCCAGATAACTTATGCGTGATTCTGTCCTGTATGGGATGTCAGTAGGACTAATAGAAAAGTTTATTGTCTGCTTTGAATTATCAATAATGACAATGACATTATGAAGTTAACAATGATGATGATGTTCATGATGATGACGGTGGTGATAGTGGTGATGATGGTGTGGTGTTTGCGATGATGATGATGGTGATGGTAATGATGTTGTGGTGTTGATGATGACTGTGATGGTGGGGGAGACATCCATTTACTTTTTGTATGTCATCATCTTAGCTTATGTATACTTCAAGAAGCCTGTGACGATAGCTGCAATCCTCACCCCCACTTTATAGATTATAAAGCACTGAGACACTCAGAGGCTTAGCGACCTGTCACAGTTCCTGAGATGGGGCATGCAAAAACTGAGGGTTGACTTGAAGTCCAAGCCTGCTCTCTTTCTATCCAGCCAAATTTCCTTTCTCTAACATGAGCACTAATACTGGAACACCAAATGAACTCAGAGCAAGGAAATAAACAGCAGGATCAAAATTCATTCAATTGTGTTTGTCTGAGTGGAATATCAGTTGGGCATTTTGTTGCTTGAGAAATGCATGGTATGAAATTGTACTTTGGAATATCACTGTCGAAAGTTCATCAAACCATTGCTTCCTTCTGAAAAATTCATCCATTTAAAAAAATAACCATTATAGAGATTGGATCTGTAATTCTTTATAGGCAAAGGCATGTCTGTTTTTCTGATAAAATCAGGACAAAACTTGACTGAGTTTGGAGGGGTGGTGAAAGGGTCATATCTGCAGTACTGTGGAGGGTGCATCCATATAGAGAGGGCAAAGTGGCACAGAACTGCCTTTGGAAATTAAACATTGTAATGAGAATGCCCATTGCAGGCAGATTTTCTGGTGTGCTGTAAGTCATTCTAAGATGTCATTGAAATGTAAAAGAATGCTTGAAAAACAGTGATCGGTTGTTTGCATAAAATTTGCTGCTTTCATCTTTTGACATGTTCAAAACTAAACTGATTTCAGTTTCCACTCTAAGGATGAAAAATCTCACATTCATCAAATTCCACCACAATGTGCAAAAAACATCCACCAGAGCTCAGAAAGTAACTCTAACAAGGGAATCTCTCCACTCTTCAGGCTTTATTTGAGGGAGAGCTTTGTGGCAATTGGTGTATAATAAAGTGGAGAGGCCTATTTTTTAAAGTGACTCATTAAAGCTCATACAGAGTGAATCCCTTTCCTGTTCAAATTTGGCACTGTAAGAAGACTTATTGCAGTGTGGACTCCTTCCTTTGGCTGGAGATCTTTGCCATAATTGTTGAATGATAAGTCACTTCATAGTCAGTGTAAAATTGTGTTCACCTTTGCTGATTTGGTCCCTAGGAAATCATAAAAATGTCAGTCTTGAGATCTCAGGACTGATATGACCCTGTTCCTCATAGTCCACAAGCATGGAGTCATCCATGGGTACACATAGTACCAATGAGTATAAACACTCATCTGCCAATTTATCTTGCTTGCAGTACTGTGTGCATGTGTTTTTTTTTAATTCATTCCCTCAAGTTAGAAAATAAAAACTGTGTGCTTGGGCTGGGGAACAAAGGTGACACAGGACACTGGCGTTTGTTTTCCTGTGTGGTCTTAAAATGCCCCTTGGAAGCATGAGCTGATGTTTTCCCCATTATCTAGGCACAGTAATTGAGCATCTGGTTGCTCAGAAAGAGCCAACAGGAGTAATGGGTGGAACTAGTGGAACTTCTTAAGAAACATCTAATGAATCTGCTGATGAACCTCTGCCTTTCTTTGGAGTCACATTCTATGTCTCAAATGTATTCTGGAGTTAATAAGAGGCTACAAAGTAGGTACATATTGCTATGTGTTCCCTGCAAAGATGTTGGGCTTCGAATGAAGGTGTGGTGAAGAGTGGGATGGTGGGGATTTTAATCAGTTGCTTTTTGGCTTTTTAAATTGTGTTGTAATCCATTTAGCTAATTCTCATGGTTCCCTATGATGCTAATAATGGATAAGTTATCCAGAAGCAGGTCGAATTTTGTGTCCATCATCATGGAAGGAATAACTCCAGATTGCAGGTAAATAGGTGTACTAAAATTGAACATAGTGAACTATCTAATGCTGTTTTGACTACTCCTTCCCCAAAAAATTCCATCAGACTTTCAATCTGGGGATTGGGAAGGTAATGAAATTTGGGAGTAGATTGAAGAAAATGTTGAGAGGGCAAAAGTTTGGGTTATCTCAGGTTAAATTAGAGGAAACATGAATCCATGTTAAGAGGGGACCAGGGCATGGAACCCACTCTCTTGTTCCTTGGCTGCTGTACCATAGAAAAATCAGTCACTGTCTGTGCAGATTTATAAATTTATATACTTACTATTGGTTTTGTATAAGTCCCTAAATTTCTGATAGTCTTGTTCTACATAGTGTTTTAGTTGATTTAGTAAAGGAAGATGAGGAAGGAGCATTTTAAGGAAAAAAAATGGATGAGGAGGAGGAAGAAACACTGGTATTTATTCTGGTTTTTCCTCACTTAGCTTTTACATGATCCACAACCCAGCCCACCAGCTTTGTGCCAGCCCTAGCAAGGCACACCTATTTATCCTTATAAAACTCAGTTTTTCTTGCAAACATAGATCTTTGAGATGCAATCGGTTAGTAAATGGGAAAGCATGCTCTGTATTGCTGACCCTTTTATCAGTGCCATGTGGTTTCTTTCCCAGCTTTCTGTATAATGTCACATACAACTCTAGTGTCTTTCATAACAGAGGTGGTTTTTTATTTTCCTTCTATCTGACAGGTTTATTACTTAAACATTGCCTGGAAGGCAAAGATAACATGCAAAGGCATTTGAAGAGTTGCAAGACCATCTCTTCCTTAGTGCCTTCTACATCCATCTAAAAACCTTCCTATTTGTCTTCTCTGTTGTCAGTTTTTTGACTCTTTGACTTCTTCATCCTTTCTGCTGGCCAGAACCTGCAATATCACCCTGTTCCTTTTTCCTTCCTGCCTTCTAGGAGCCTCCACATCTTTCTCTGCATTCATCTAGTACACTTACTATTTACTAAATATAAGGCACTCAGAGGGAAGAGTATCTTACATGGTGTACCTGCCCAGAGTAGATGGTCTGGTCTATAAGGGAAATTCAGATGGCCACAGAAATACAATGAGCTCCTCAGGTTTATATGAGAGATGTCATCTGGAGGTATCCTTCATGGGGGAATAAAGGGGAAACTTTGAGAAGATGATATAGGGTTCTCCAGAGAGATAGAACTAATGTGAGTGTGTGTATATACATAGATATAGATAGATATACTTAAATAAAAAATGTAAAATTAAATATATAAATATTTAAAATAGAGAAACAGCATTTATATACTTAATATATGTTAATTATATAAATTTATATGTATGTACTGTGTATGAAATATAGATAAATGCTAATTATTTGCTATAAATATATATTTATATGGAGAGAGATCTATTTTAAGTAAGCGACTCACACAATTATCAAGTCTATCAAGTCCAAGGTATTCAGGGTAGGCTCCCGACCAGAGATCCAGTCAGGAAATGCAGTTTGAGTCCAAGGGAGGACTGTTGAAATAATCCCCTCATTGTGGGCAGTGGTTCAGTCTTTTTCTTGAGGCCTTCAACTTATTAGATAAGACCCACCCACATTCTGTGATGTAATCTGCTTTACTGAAAGTCTATTGGCTTAAATATTAATCTCCTGTAAGCAGTACCTTCATAGAGATGTCCAAAGCAATGTTTGATTAAACATATGGGTGCTGTGTCCTCACCCAGTTGACACCTATAATTTATTGTCATAAGAAATTTCAGTTGGATTGAAAGCTATATTGGATTTCAGTAAGTGAATCTAGGCTGTTATCAGGGAAGCTAAGGTAGGCCTGCATTCCCACAACTCTCTTCTTCCCAACACACCTGAAGGTTTACACAATTCCCATCAGAATCAGGGCTCACTGATATTTGTAATAGGTGTGAAGGGCTGAAATTGGAGACACAAAGAGGGAAATTGCAATGTAAAGTCCTCCAGTTGGTCTAGTACATGGTAGGAAGCAACTAAGATATAGCAGAAGTATCTCTGTGTTTATTGCTCTGGAATACATTTTCTTTCACTTGCTTGTTTTGATTACAGTCATTTAGTCATAAGTCATTTCAAAGTGTCTTAGTTAAATATTTTCTGTCTATGTGATACATACAAACATCCTCACACTTAACACAAGGCTTTCCCCACCCTATTTTATATGTTTTTTACTTTGCTATGTGCTTTTTAAGATACTGAAATGCAGATCACTATGTGAACTTCATATCAAACCCACCACCAAACTGCTAGTGCTTTCAAATTTTAAGTCAATATTTAAAAGGACATATATAAGTATCCAGGATGCCATATAATTCAGGCAGTAATCACTTTATCCAGGAATCTTCCTTCCCTGTTTATTCAAAAGAAGCATAGACATCTTTCTAATCACCTAGCAAAAACATGGGCTCATCAGTCAGTGCTGTATATAGTTCATGGTGGGTCTGTGCCATTTACAATGTGGATGGTATTTCATTTTCTTTATCACTAAGTTATTAGAATATAAAAACTTCAAGTTATGGGAACATAGTTAAGGCTGAATTTCCACCAAAGGAGTTGTGTCTCCAGTGTATTTAGAGCAGTATTCAGACACACTTTATGCAACCACAGAAGGGAAGAGTGGGTGGACCTCAGGATTCTCTAAACATCCTGCATGGGGGTACAGAACCCACATCTGGAGTGAAGGTCAGTGGTGTGGAGACTTAAAACCAGAGATAAAGAATACATATGTATGTAAGCATTTTTCTGTCTTCAGGTTGTGCTCACAAAGTTTTATAACAGTTCACAAATATGAGATTAGAGAGTGTCCTTTTGTCCTTTTTAAAATTCCAACCCCTCAACCCTACCATCTACATTTCTCCCAAGTCTGGTGAGGATGGAAGAAAATTCTTGTTATCTTTTAAACTAATGCTCAGGTTGAATGAGGATTTCTATGTGATTTGCATGCTCGTTTCCTATTAATGTTACAAGTCCATGTATTATATGCCTATTTTGTCTAATTGGCATCATTTTGAATGATTTTTCAGATTCTTGTTTCTCAATAGTTTTTGGTTGGATAGTTTATGAATCGTTTTCAAGTTTATATTGGTATATATGTCTGCCATCATATTTCTTACTTTTTACCTTAATTAGGATGGTGATGATCACATAAAGATTGTAAGTGTTTATTTACACATATTCATCAAAGATCTACTCTTTATCATGATTTTAATGGCCTGAGTTTTAATAGAAATGCACATATTGAGGTGCAGGCAATATCGTAAAAATCACATAGCAATTTAAAGAAAATAATTTTACATAATTTGACTCCGACCCGCGGAGCCATCAACTGGAGTCCGGAGATCCACCTAGAACGGATGAAAGGGGTGGGACAAGAGGTGCGAAAAATGGCAGCAAGACAACGAATTCTGATCAAGCTGCAAAATTTTATTAAGATGGAGGGACTTATATAGAAAGGGAAAAGAAGGGAAGTAGTTCTGATAGGTGGCCCCTGTGCATGTCTGCTGCTTGCTCTTTAGTTGGATTGGAGGGTGGGTGCATGTACAGTGCATGATCAAGACTGATTGATTGCTAGTGCGTGTGATCAAGGCTCTGACTGGTTGCTAACTGATTGGTTGCTAATGTTCTTGGTTGCTAATGTTTATGCTTTGTTTATGAAATAGGGAGGCAATCGTTAGGCAAACAGGGAAGTGACTGAGGTGCCTCTGAGTGCAATTTTCCGTTGGATTGCATCAGCCTGGCTTTGTGGCCTGGCCCAAGTCCCCAACAATAATTGAAAATTTTATATACACAAAAGGAAATAAAAATATAAGAAATAGAGTCACAGCTTCCTTCCAGGGAATTATTTATAACAGCTTTTATAAAACACCCTCCACTAGATTGCAAGAAAACTTTATCAGGTTTAGAATATCCATATATATATTGAGATTTAATTGCTTATTCATGCCCAAAGATAGTTTTCCAATATCTGCAAAATGCAAGAAATCTCTATGTATGTATTTTTGTATTGTCTTATGTCAAGGTCCTTGCTGATTTGTAATCCATATCAATACTGTTCAATTCATCTTTGAAATTTTTGATTTGCTTTTGATCCTACATTGAATCTATACTGGTGTATAGACCACTCTAAATGATTTCATTAATTCTGTCATGATTATTATTCAGGAACTTTTCATTTCCTATTTTTTTGTAAATGCATGTATAATCCAATACCTTTGTCAAAAAACAAAGGTGAGCAATGCAGGTGAAGTCCTTACATTAATGTTGAAGTCACAATATGCTGAAATGAATGTAGGTATGACATTTTGTCCTCTAATAAACTGCATAAACTTAGTGAAAAAGTTTTGCATTGTCATGAGGTGAGCATGACCTTACAGAACATGATCTGGGGTGAAAACTGAATGTGGAAACGAAATAAAACCAATGCTAGAGTTTGTCAACTGGACTAAACAAAAGCACAACAAAAATACAATGCCACTCTAAGCCTAAAATAACAAAAAAGGTGTCACATAAAAAATGAGAGTCTTTTCTCATCTACTATAGAACTTTATAGAAAAAAATATGGTACAGACACAGGGTGAATAATCTACTTCTTCATATAAAAACATTCAATTTTTCACTTTATTTTCTCTTGTGAATTGTTGGTTTATTCCTTTGGCCCATGTCTTTCTTATTCATTCGACCAGCTAGGGGTGTGCACTGAAAATAACACGTGTCCTGAGACCAAAGTTATTTTTCTCCAATATCTTGTTTGATAAACAGCAATATACAATATAATCAATCAGAAAGTCTCCAAATGCAGGGACGCTTTAACTTTTAAGTCCTCAGGTAGCCCCAGGACTACATCTTTTTCACCCTAAATCTATTTCTTCCCATCCAATCATGATTCTCTCCTCTCTCCCCCTCTCTTTCTTTCTTTCTCTCTCCTCTCTCTCTCCATTGAACACCTTTTAATGTTACTTTAAAGTAAGGCGAAAAATAATCAGTATGGGTACCCTAGTCTATGGCACCTTGGGAGCTTCAAAACTGGAATTCCTGGTATAATTTTTATGTTCCTTGATGGAAAGAATTTGTGATCTGATTATTGTGTTTATATCAATATCTAGACAGTTGTGGTTGTTGGGGTAAGAAAGTCAGGGAGCCAAGACAGCCCAGGGGCCAGGCTCTGTAGAGTGTGTGTGTGTGTGTGTGTATTAGTATTTGTGTGTGTGAAAAAGAGAGAATAAGAGAGAGATAATGTATTTGTAGTTCTTGTTAATAAGACAAGTTGGGGCAGGAAAATCATATGTTCATGTATTCAGAGATGACTCTCATATTACTTAGGTCAGAAGTAATCAACAGAAAGTACTGGAGTGATAATTTAAATATTGAGGATACCTTTGCAACACATTTATAAAATTAGATGAAGGAATTTTTATAAAATTTCAGCAGTAGAAAGAGAACCATTTCATTCTTCAACAAATTCTGAGACATTCTCCTAATTCGTTCTTTGTCTCATTCTCAACAAACTGGTTGCCTTACTTAAACTAAAATAAGCACCTACCTCAGAGTCTTTACACTGCCTTTCCCTCAGCAGCAACACGTTTCCTCAGATACACTCTTGACACAGGAACTATTATGTGTGGGTTTCTTCATACAAGGTGATGTAACCAGGTCTTTCCTAAAATTCATTAAAAATTATACCATATCTTCAAACATTTAATATATCAACATTCATTTTTCCTATCAACTGTCAAAATCTGACATGCCCTTTAACTTATTGCTAATAATCTTTCAACATCACTGGGAATAGGAGACATATTTTTCAAATGAATAAAATAATTTAGCATGTGAATTGCATAACATCAAATGGAAGAGAGATCAGAAGTTGCTAATTATATTAAATACAATTCCATAAATGAACTGAATCCATCCATTAACTATTCTAATTCATTTATTTCCCAAAAATATAAATTATAGCATTTCCAGTAAACAGTGATGTCTGTATCTAGGACCATTAGTCACCCATTTTTTTCTTTTTTTCTTTGTAGTCAACTCCACCACATTGAATCTGGGAATGACATGATAATTTCAGATTTTCTACTTAAGGGGTTCACAGATTAACCAAAAATGCAGTCCCTAGTATTTGACATTTTCCTATCAATGTATAGGATCTCTGTCTTGGGAATCTGCTCATCATCTTGGCCATCGTCTCTGAACCACATCTGCCCACACCCAAGTATTTCTTCCTCTCCAACCCGTCCTTTGTAGACATCTGTTTCACTTCCGCCACCATCCCTAAGATGTTGGGAACTTCCCAACACAGAGCAAAGTCATCACCTATGTAGGATGCATCATACAGTTACTTTTTTATTCTTTTTGGTGGAATCGATGACTTTCTCTTGGCCATGATGGCCTATGACCGCTTCATGGCCATCTGTCACTTTCTGCAATACACAAGCATCATGAACTCCCAGCTCTGTGGACTACTTGTTTTGGGGTGGTGTTGATGTTGTTTTTCTATACATATGTGAAAATCCCTCACTTCCATGAACTCAATCAGGTGACCCATCTCAATGACTTGGTGATATATTTTGTTGCTGTTTTTCTATGTGGTGGTCCCCTGGCTGGTATCCATTACTCATACTCTAAGATAATTTCTTCCATACGTGGAGACTCATCCGCTGAGGGGAAGCATAAAGCATTTCCACATATGCATCTCACTTCTCAGTGGTCTCCCTGTTTTATTGCACAGGACTAGGTGTGTACCTTAGCTCTGCTGGTTTCCACAGCTCACATTCAAGTGCAATATCCTCAGTGATATGCATAGTGGTCACACCCATGCTGAATCCCTTCATCTAAAGTCTCAGGATCTGAAAATATTCTTTGGAAAGGAAGTAATTAATGTGCCAATTGCCCTAATTCTGAGCAAGTGCCAGTCAGAAAAAATATATTGCAATATAAATTTATCTTTATATTTGAGGTACAGACAATATTTTTAACTAACCAAAACAAAAATGAAGCATTTATATGCATCACAATTAGTAAAGAACAGTTCATGCTTTGGTATAAAATGTAAACTGTATTCTTGTAAAAAAACTATCATATTCATTTATCATAAATATAGTCAAGTGTTCACTGTAGTAAATGTCAGTTTAAGTCAAAGTTTAAATAATTATCCCTACACAAAAGAAAAAATGAATACACACAGTGATACACAAGCACATCATGAATAGTAGACAACTAGAATGTTTTATCTATAACCACATCTAAAAATATTGAAGACCACATTAAATGAGATTGATATTAATTAAGATATACTATACAATTGTTTCACATATGTTCAAACCCAGGTAGAGTAAAGCCCTTCCTAGGGGGTAGTTCAAGAAAGTCATGAGAAGACATGGGTGACAAGGAGATAGCCTTTATTACACTCACAGCAGGGGGTTCTAATGGGGCTCCCCAGAAAGGAATCTGCCTCCTAGTAGTGCCTCTCATGCATTTTTTCCAAAATGTTAACAGGAGGTCAACAAGGAGAAAGCCTCTTTTAAAGAGGATATCAGCAGAAGGAGATTAGGTTTGCAAGAACAGCCAGATTCCAGGGTAGGACGTCTTGGGTAATTCAGTCGGGTGAAGGCAGTTGTCATCTGAGAAAGTCTATCTGGTATATTCAGGTCCATGTTCTGTGCTGGCCAGGAACAGAAACCATTCAAAGCTGGCATATGTCCTGTTCTCATGTTACTCCACAATTATGCGCAAAGTATCTCTGTA
>RJWH01011963.1:0-10202 GCA_004363575.1 Solenodon paradoxus | reverse complement strand
AGTTGAGGCTCCCCTGTGCAGCCTCCTCCCCAGCACATCCCACCTACCACACTTGCCCACTCCTAGGCTTCCCCAGGGCCGGATCAGGGGCGGAATGGCCTACTTGAAGTGTCCAGGCTTGGGAGAGAGGGAAGAAGAGCACCCCCATTTCACACAGTCCCCCCACCACAGATGGGACCCTTACCCTGCCAACAACTCCCTCCAAGTATATCTTCACTTAGCTCCAGCCGTGCGGGCCGCCCTGTCGTTCCTCAAGCGGGGAAGCCCTGACTTGTGATTGCACCAGCTCTCCGGCTTCCTTCCGGGAGTGGCGCCCCCACATCCGGACATGGCTGCCCGGATGTGGCCCAAACACGACCCGTGTTCTTCACAGTAGCCCGCAGGCACCGTGTACTGCAGGTGGTCTGAGAAGGAACAATAACGGCTCATATGTGTGAAGACTTCCGAGCCACCCTTGTGGGCCTTCGATAACTTCAGTACTTAGAATACTGAATTCCCACAACAATGTTGTAAAGTAAGCACTGTTGTCTCCATTTGTGACCGAGGAGACAAGGGGGCGGGGATCTCTGTGTCACACCTGCTGAAATGATTTTGTTTGCTGTTCTCTCTCTCTCTGCCCCTCCCTCTCCCTCCTCCCGCCTCCTGGAGAAGGTAGTTTTAGGAGAACCTGGTTGCTGGTTTGAATTCCCTGTACCCTTTCAGCAAACACCTTTGTTAGGCAGGTGATCCAGCGGCCTCACAGGTTGGGTTTCTGAGACTTAAGTAGATTCGCAAATTAGAGCGCAAATTGGTCTCAGAGGATGGAGACGCCCCCACCAGAAGGCTCTCTCTTCTTTGATGTGAAAATCTCCTTTGAGTTTCCCTACCTGTCTGCACACCCTTCAGCACCCAATGCCAGGCCCCTCTGCCCCAGCCCCGTCGGGATTGCTGCTCCCCATTAACAGAAGAAGCAATTCAGGCAGCCCCAAGCTTGCCTGCAAGGAGGGGAAGGAAGAAGGAAAGAGACAAAGCCGGAGAACAGCCAGGGAGTGGGAACAGCGCCACCGGAGCCTGGATCACAGAGGTCCGAGTACCGGATGACTCTGAGGACGCTGGCCCTGGCCTGGTGGCTCATGGTTTCATGAACACACTCGGAGTAAAGATTTTCCCTGTGTGATCAGCACTCTGAAGCTGTTAGGGAGTCTGTGGGGAGGTGCTGGAAGGTAAGCTACATTTGAACGCAGGTTTGCCTGGGGCCGCTGAGGAGTCGGGTCACACATCTCTGTTCCTTGTCTCTCTAGCTCCTGGGTCTCCACTGCGATGGTCTGAGAAGGAACATAATAGCTCATATGTGTGAAGACTTACTATGAGCCAGACTCTGGGTCTTTTCAATGCCGAGAATGTTGAATTCGTACAACCTTGTGAAATAAGCACTGTTATTATCTCCATTTGTAGTGGAGGAGAACACTGGGGTGCAGGGAAGTTAAGTAATTTGCCCAAGGTCACACAGCTAGTAAACAAGAGAAATGAACTTGCTCCAGGCTTCGTGCGCTTCACCACCCATCTGTTGACTCTCCAGCAAGATCATGAAAGCCAGCCAGCTTTGTTAAATGTGACACCCGTAGAAGAATTCGTCAGTCCACTCCTTCTTCCCTGGCTCCCAGCAACTCTGTGACAGCACTTCTACCTCAGCCATGCCCAGACAGGAGTCCTGCCTTCTGGAACCAAATGTCCAGCACACAGCTGGGTGAGGCGGTCACGCAGATGTGCTTACAACCGAATTCCACTCGAGAGAATTGTTGAGGAATGGCTGAAGAACAGTAATCTGGTAGAGGATGTAGGGCTCCAAGCTAGAGGTTACTGCCCTTTCTATTAACAAAATACTAATAGCTAATGTGTAATAAAAATAGCTAATGTGTATTGAGCGTTAATAACATGTCAATCGTCATTTGAAGCACTTCAGACATTAACTGAAACGTTTATGCTGCCTCCTGATGTCCCTACCCTTGTTTGGTCACCTCCTGCATGGAATCAGAGCTGACTCGTGTGACGAGGAATTCATGTGATAGGAGTGATGGTGTGTGAAAGCATTACAGCTTCCTTTTTGGTGTCTTGGATCACTATGTGAGAAGGAGCTGAGTCCTCTGGCCTACAGAGGTTACATGACCATGCGTGTGCCATCTTGGAAGTAGATCCTGCAGCCCCACTGGAGCCTTCAGATGATGTAGCACCAGCCAGCGTCTGACTGCACCCTCATGAGAGATTTTGAGCCAGAACTGCCCAATGGAACACCCCTCAGTTCTCGTTCCATGGAAACTGGGAACGTTAATAAATGATCATATCTGTTCCCTGTCACAACAATTTTAGGTGATTTGCTACATAGCAATAGATAACCAATACCTTAACTCATTTAATTACCACAACAACTCTATAAAGGTAGATATTAAATTACCCAAACTTATACAGCTAAATGACCCCTGCCCCTAAACTTGCCTTCTGGGTGATGCCTCTGTTGTGGGAGATTTTTTTTTTTTAAATTTTTGGGGGACATTCCAGACCACAGTGCCAGGCTCCTCAAACTTGGCCAAACCTCCTTATTAAAAATAAAGACTCCAAAATAAAATAGTAAAGCAAAATTAAGTAAATGGACGCCCATGGCCCTTCCCTAAGTAATTTGACTTGCTAGGTCTAGTATGGGACCGTCAATTAATTTAATATTCCAGGACTCACTAATCATCCTGGAACCCCTCGGCATGCAACTATAGCTACCCTAGTTTGCCCCAGAGTCGAGGGAAACGAGATGATGCTGCAGAAATCTCAGTGGTTTCACCCACCAGCATTCATTTTCCCCTTCTGTCTCAATCTGATACCAGTTGGGTTGTCTTCCTCCATCTTGAGCAATGGCGTCAGGAACATGTGGCTCTCAAAATTACTACTATAAGGTGAACAAAGAAGTGATCGGGTGGTATGATAAGGTTAAACCTGGAAGTAACTTATATCAGGTTCAGCCTCATTCATTGACCAAGAACCCAGTTACGTGACCACGAAAGAAAGGCGGGAAGTGTCAAGAGCACATGAACATCTGGAGAACCACATACACTCTCTGCCACACACATTATTTGGTCTGTAATTACTTAGATCCATATGTATAAGTTTCTCTTGAGTCCTCAGTTAGATACAAGTTCTCTGAGGTCAAGATTAACCTGTAATTCTTCCCTATAGGGCTGAGCACTTAGACATTGCTATCTAGTTCTTCTAGGTAAACGGGTAATGCAATTGCTCGTGGCGCAGTGCTGTGTTAGGGCCAGTCGGCCTGGGTGCAAATCCAGACTCCAACATTCCTCTGGTAAGTTTTATGAGCTTTAAGTACTTTGTCTGCAAAATAGGAACGAAGCTGATGATCTTAAAAAGTGAGCATGGGGGTTGAATCAAGTGATATATATTGCCTGCCAACCTTCGTGCAACTAAATAGAGGTTCAGGTGTGCCCTGGTGGCCTAGCGGGTTAAACCAGGAGCAGTCCACAGACATCCCCAGGTGCAAGGTTCAAGACTTGGGGCCGGGGAACCAACCATGGTGAACAATTGAATAAAACAAATAGTGTTTCTTCTACCTCACTCTGTCTGCCTACTCACCTTCATTCCTGTCTGTTCCTTTATTTAAAAAAAAAAAAAAATATATATATATATATAATAAATATTTATTTAAAAAATGACAAACCATTATAATTTACTAAACCAGGGGCATGAAGACAGATTAGACTTCAGGGACTGTGAGTCCCTCAAAGTCATATGTAAACATTATGTGTAGGCACACATACATAGAGAACTTTTCTTCCTCATCTTTTCTTGTTTATTTATAAACACCATACTTGTAATCATTCTCACTGTCAAACGTTTCAAAGTAGCAGGTCATCATAGCTAGTGCACATGAAGTGCTTCCTACCCACTGGGCTTTAACTGGCTTTGTTTAGTTAAACCATGAAAGCAGAGTATAGGTACTCTGATCATCTGTTTTGCAGATGAGGAAACTGATTCAGAAGTTAGATGGCTGTAAATAGTTGAGCTGGTTTCAACACAAACCAGCAGCCTAGGTCCAGAGCCCACACCTGCTCATGTCCGTGGTTCTCAGAGTGTGGTCTCTGCAGCAGCAACGGCACCTGGGAACTTGTTAAAATGCACATTCTTGGGCCCTGCCCCAATCTACTGTATCAGGAATGCTTTTTTAACAAAATACTAATTTTATTATGATTTATGTTGCTTACAAAGTCATGATCATTTTAAGATATTGAACTTGCTTCTCAGTCTGTGGGTACTACACACCGCCAGCGTGCTAGTGTCCAGAGAGGCTGCTCCTCGGGGAGATTCTGAGACAGGCTGCAGTTTGAGAGCCCTGCGCTCTGTCAGTGAGCGTCTCCTCTCCTGAAGCTAGTCCCTCTGGCCCCTGATGACGTGATGCAGTGAATTAAAGGAGCAAAGCAACTCCCATTCATGACTCCAGTGTGAAAGCCTTTCTTCCTGCATCTGATATCAGAAGCATCCTTAGTCCTGCTGGGCTCCTGAGCTCCCTTCAAACTGGACACTTCGCCCATCAGCCGCTCACTGGTCAAAATGGGGCCGGCGCCTTGTGCTCCCCGTGTACCCGCGAAAACAGATACCGATTGGCTGGACCCCAGAGATGCTGCTTTGTTCTTTGCCAACATCCAGACATTGCAACCGCATGTGCAGCAAGCAGACTGCAGCCCAGGCCTCTTCCAGGCCACAGCCCAGCTGTTCCTGCCTCCACCACCAGCCTCTTCCCGGCGTTCCTTCCAGATCCAGATGGCAGCAGACACAGCAGTCAAGGCAGCTCCAGGCAGGCAGCTCCCAGGCCAGCTGTGTATTTGATTTTCCAGAGTGTTGGGGACACGCAGCTTGTCTGGAGGGCTCACGAGCGACGGGCAGGCAGTCACAGACGCCCATGTGTTTTAGCCTTGGCCCAGCCCAGGGGATTTTTTTAGGATGTTTTTGGTATTTGTTAAAGGTTGCCATGATGACATCCACTACGAGTGAGTCTGATACCCTGCATTATAAGAGCTCTTTGCTGGAAGGAGAAGGGATTATCCCTGTTTCACAGGTGAAGGAGCTGAGGCCTAGAGACGTGTGTCCCACCTGACCCACAAGGTCTTGAAGGTGGTGAGAAGTGAACGCAGGAGCCAGCCCCGGGCTCTGGGACCCCCACGCCTCTCTGTCTAACCAGACAGAGCACACCAGGGTGACGCTCTTGAACTTGGCCAGCGGGGGCTCTTCACACACCTGGGAGCCCCTCCCAGTTCCTGGGCACGCTTCACAGAGGCTGCTGATGCTCACGGCCAGCGATGGAGCAGGCTGTCTGCTTAGAATTGTGATCTGTCTTTCGCATGAGTTTCAAGTTTGGAGGGTATCACATTAAATGTTACACTAAAATATTACTCAAATGGCTTACTGATCGTTTTGGCATGTGGAACCCCTGAGAAATTGTCACTCTGCTCACCCTGTTCCAGCCCTGTTAAGCCCTCCAAGGCAGGCACTGACAAGTCACCGCACACTCGCAGACAGGATTCCCAGCTTGGCGGAGCAGGGGCAGGTAATCCACCCGAGGTCGTATCACAGGTGACTCGAGCAGGATTCAGCCCCAGGCATGCTGCCCACAGTGCCTCTGTTCTTCCCACAGCTGAAAGCTGCCCCCAAGCTTTTCCTCAAAGTGACTCATGGCCTGAAGGAGGACTGTGGCTCACAGACGACTGCTTTGCTCTCTGGAGACAGAGGAAACTCACCTTGAGAACATTCTCTACCAAATGGGGGCAATTCAGTCATAGGTTCTGTGGGGTCACCAGGGCACTCACCCAGTGAACTCTCACGCAGCACCCTCCACCCCCTTGGCCTGCGGCTGCACAGAGGGGAAGAGAGGGAAGGCCTCAGAGGAGGGGGTCGGGGACTGAGCAGAGGGCTGAGCAGGCTCTTACCCAACGGATCTGTCTCTCCCACAGCGGCCTGTGGAGGCTAACAACACCAGGACCTTTCTTTTTTTTGTCTGGGATTCTGGGCTACTCACTGAGGAGACACATGGAGATGGTAGAACGCTCTCTCAGTGCCAGGCCCTGCCCTCTATGGGGCGCCACTTCTGGATGCCTGGCGTTCCCAAGGAGACAGCTATTCCGGGAAGAAAAGGAAGAGACTTGACCTCTACTATCCCGTCCCTTGCTGGACAGTCTCTGCCCTGACTCTGGCTGAGGGTCAAAGGGACTCGGGTCATAACTCCTGGTCTCCGGGGACAGGGAATACTCGAGAAAGGTTAGAAGCCTGGGAATGCAACAGAAAGTCCCCAGGGAGAGCGCCGATGGCTTCCCACCCACAGGCAGCTCTGGTTTGCTTTAGAGACCCACCCAGAGCAGGACATGAGGCCCAGTGGCCAGCGTAGGCCAAAATAGAAACCACACTGCGAGAGTGCAGGGGGACTCGCATCGACACTAGTCACGGTTCACTGTCCCTGGCATCCGGAGACCCTGCTCTCTCTTTCAAGGGTTAGTCACCTACTCCCTGGGCAGTCAGCGGAGCCATAGCTCCAGCCATGCGCTCCAGGGCACGAGAGCCCCGCGATGTCTAGAGCTGCAGGCACCTCCAGGAATAAAGACAGGCCCAAACTGGGGGTCTGCAATGTGTGCTTCTCTTTCTACTGCCTCTGACCCTTGAAACGCAGTAAAGTTCAAAGGAAGAGTTGATTCTGTTACCCCAAATACCCAGTACAAGGGGACCTGAATTAATAAAGAGGCAGCAGCAATTAAGAGAGAATGGTACTCTGGTGGAGTAGCGTTTTGGTCAGCTGCCTCTGAAAGAGTGCAGCCCACATGCATTCCAGGGTCCTGGGTACAGCCAAGAGGTAGAACTAAATAGAATAAATACAAGGGTTCCCTCCTCCTCTCTATTCCTGTCAGCCCCTGCTTGCCTCCATTCTTGCCTGCACTTGATCCTTAGAAAAATAAATAAATAAAATAATGAAAGAGTGGTACAATTGTTTTGTTTGCAAACCCCGATCTGTCCAAGCTACCCTGCAGCTGTGATGTGCTGGAAACTCCATCCCCAAGACAGTGTTCAGTGATATCAGAGTATCAGCTTGAAGCGGGCGTGGTGGGAGGGCTTACACTTCAGAAACATGGCCATGCTGCGTGGCTCAGTTCCCCTGCCTCCCCCACGGCGGCGTGCTTAGCAACATGTCAGCACCCTTTCAGGGAAGAGCTTCTGAAATGCCCTTCTCTCAGGAACTTGCCTATTTTTCTTGTCCTTTTCGGGTCATTAAAACATTGCAGCAGAGCCAGGTTGGTTTCGGTCTCCCCTACACTGCTGCTTGATTCCTCACCACAGGGACAAACAATTAAATGAACTAGCTGGGATAAATCAGAGAGCTCAGGATGATCAGTGTCACGAAACATGGAATTTTGCTACAAATTTCTTTCTTCCAGAGGTTTACAAAAATCCTATAATTAGAACCCTCAATTTAACTCTTGATCATGGTTCAAATTTGACTTCTAGAGACATGCCTTCTGGTTGAGCAGGCTTATGGGACATTTTTACAAAGTGATTATTCTTTTCCTGAGATAAACTCACTTAGGAAGTCAGGAAAAGGAGCAGAAGGAAGAGAGGGTCATGAAAGTGGGTGGGACTGGGAAGCATAGAGGCTAGTGCAGAGGACAGAATTCTGCAAGTGTGAGCAGGAGTGAAGCAGGGTTTGCAAGACAGAAGCTCTTAGAGTCGCTATTTTGCTTTCAATCAGTCCTTAGCATACCAGTCAAAAACTATTGATTTTTTTTTATCATAAATGGATGTTGGAGCTTGTCAAAAGCTTTCTCTGCATCTATTGATATGATCAAGTGGTTTTTCTCTTTGTTCTTGATGTGGTGTACGACATCAATAGATTTACGTATGTTGAATCATGCCTGCCTGCATCCCTGGGATAAATCCCACTTGGTCATGATGGATGGTCTTTTTGATGCATTGTTGAATTTCGTTTGCCAACATATTGTTGAGAATGTTTGCATCTATGTTCATTAGAGATATTGGTCTGTAATTTTATTTCTTGGTGCCATCTCTGTCAGCTTTTGGTATCAGTGGAATGTTAGCCTCATAAAAAGTATTTGGGAGCGTTCCCTGTTCTTCAATATTTCGGAAGAGCTTGAGAAGAAGAGGTGACAATTCTTCTCTGAAGGTTTGGTAGGACTTGTTAGAGAAGTCATCTAGTCCTGGGCTTTTATTTGGGGGGAGACTTTTTATTACTTCTTCAATTTCTTTGCTTGTGATTGTTCTGTTCAGGTTTTCCAGGTTCTTCCAAGTTCGGTCTTGGCAGACTTTATTTTTCTAAAAATCAGTCCATGTGCTCAAGCTTGTCCATTTTATTGGCATAGAGCTGTTCATAGTCATCCCTGATGATGTTTTGAATTTCTGTGGTTTCTTCTCCCCTTTTGACTACTGAATGTTAAAAACAATTTTTTTCTTATAATTTGTTGAGATTTACCCCACTGTGTCCTGTATTTATTTATTTATTTGACTTAAAATTCTGCTGAAGGAACACTGCATCATAACGTTATGTAAGTTTGGGACGTGCATCATTGTCCATCAACACCTGTATATAATACATTAAGTGTATCACCAACTGCCCAATTCTATCCTTTACCTTACGACTGATCCTTTCTCTCATAATTTTTTGAGATATAGTTAAATATATTAATTTCTTAAATTAGACATAACAAACATTCCCCCAAATGATAAGTTATTCCAAGTGTTACGAACTGAATCGTGTCCTCCTAAAATTCACCTGTTGAAGTCCTAACCTCCTCCCTATACCTCAGAAAATGTCGATATTTGGAGACAGGGTCTTGAAAAAGGAAAGTAAGCTAAAATGAGGAAATTAGGGTAATTGATCCAGCACGACGTGTGTCCTTATGAGAAGAGATCGGAACACAGACAGGCTTGGAGGGAAGACCATGCAAGAAGGAGACCAAGGAGAAAGTGGCCGCCTGCACACTCAGGAAGGAAGCCCCAGAGGGAGCCAGTTCTGCTGACACCTTGATCTGGAACTTCTTGCTTCCAAGACTGTGAGAAAATAAATTTATGTTGTGTAAGCCACCCCAGTCTGTGGTACTGTGTAAAGTCAGCCCTTGCAAATGAATACACTACATTAAAAATAAATAAATAAATTGGCCGCTTGCTAGTTAAAAGCAAATGCATGTGAGAAGCAGGAATTCGGCCAGGAGGAGGTTAAGGCTGTGACAGCCAAACCCATGACAAAACCGTCTCTACAGTTGGTCAAATGTGTGTGTGCTGATGACTGGTATTTGAAATTCCCCATGCAGTCCATGATCCAGCAATTGTCACTGTTGGGATAAACTGAACAAAGTGACCATCTTTCACAAATGGATCAGGCAAGGAGTGTCCTCATAAAATTTGAAAGGGAACCCAGAGAAAAAGTTGACCCATCACCTTTGCCAAGTCTGGTCTCTGGCCTCTGGACCTCCAGGTATTGTCCTCAAGGCTGCTTTAAATGGGACTGGACCTCGGTCTCCTCCAGCGCTCCCCACGGGCCCCTCCTGCTGCATTCGGCAGACAGCTGGCAATTCAGGTCAAGATGAAACACTCACAACGAGACGTCGCACGAAGAGTCACACAAAACAAAAGCAAAGCAAGCAGGGAAAGAACAGCAGAGCAACAGCGAAAATATTCACCCGATGCTGCACATTTTCTTACCAGAAAGCTCTAATTATCCAATGACTGAGGTCTGGTTTCCTTGTATAAAGCCTTATTTTGGTTACAAATACTAAGAGGACAAAATCAACTCGGCAAAGACATGTCCATGAAACAGGTGAGGGGCAGTCACAGCCAGTGGAATTGGGGCACACAGGACCCAGTGAGCACACCTGCAGGACTGAAGGTCTTCAGAACAATCTCACTGGACCCTACTGATGTGTCAAAGGAAGAGACTGCCTCTCAAAAATCTGAAAACCTTTGTAGTTGAAGGAAAAGTCAGGCTGTTCAGGCAAAGCTCCAGGAGCAAAGCAAACTGCTGGTCAACACAGTTGTTGGAACAAATGTATGGAGGGTCGGCATCCACTGTAGAGGCAAGAGCGGGTGATGTGAGTCTGAGAAGCGGGTTCACAGAAGCAAGTCCTCCAACTCTGGCTGACTTCCACGTCGTGAGGCTGCTACTGATTGCCTGG
>RJWH01011962.1:0-10197 GCA_004363575.1 Solenodon paradoxus | reverse complement strand
GAGGGGTTGGGGGGTGGGGAGGGGGGCGGGGGGGCGGAGCCCCACGAGAGCAAGGAAAGCTGAAGATGTTGCAAGAGTTCAGACAAGAAATGTAGGTGTGCCCTGGTAGAGCAGTGACTGGGTGCAGACCACATATATCCCAAGGTCCTAGTTGGCATCCCAGGGTCTGTGAAATGGCCAACTAAATAAAATAAATAAAAGTGCTTCTTCCTCCTTTCTTCCTGCCTGCACCTTTCTAAGAAAGAAAAGGAAAGAAAGAAAGAGAGAGAGAAAGAGAAAGAGAAAGAAAGAAAGAAAGAAAGATAGAAAGAAAGAAAACAGAAAAGAAAGGCAGGCAACAGTAGCAGTGGAGGTAATGAAAGTAGGAGGTGACGATGGGCATATTTTAAAGGGTGAGATGACAGGACTTGCTGAGGGATTAGTTGTTGGGGTGAGTAAGAAAAGCAAGTCAGAGATGACCCCAGATTCTGCAACTGAGAGAACTTGGAAGGCTGGACTTCCTTTTTCTTGAGTGGGGAAGACTGCTGGAAGAGGAGGGGGTATAGAAAGTCATGAGTTTGTTTGGACATGTTTTCATTGACTTGCCTATAGATCTCCAAATACACTATTATCTGGAATTTTAGGAAGCAGTTCAGACTAGTACACATATTTGGGAGTCAGTGATTGGCATATAGTTTTTAAAGCTCTAAAATCAGGTCACCAAGAGTATGAATGTTGGAAGCAAAATTGTGATCCGGGAACTCGACCCCAGAGTAGTTAGTTAGTTTTGCTGCTCTGCCCTGCCCCCTCATCTTGCGCCTAGTCTCCAGGAGATCTTGTAAGAGCTAGTAATCATTGGTACACATGACCTAGGTTGAGCCAATAAGAGCAGCCTTCCTTCTGGCAGCCATAACTGATGCAAGGCAGTCACATGACTCTGGAAGGGCCATCTCTGAGAGCTGTTCCTTAGACCACTCAGTAGAACATCAGAGCTCCTCAGTCAGGTAGTTGTGAATTGAGGGCAGTTGGAAGCTATTTTCCTAATATGGGAGGAAACAAAGCAGTACTGTGACAAGGCTACAGCCCCAGCTGGGCCTGAGGGGGCAACACACTGGAATTCCCCCACCCCTCACGCAACAGCTTAAGGTCTCACCTCAGCACCCAGGGCAATGAGGGTCTCAATGAGGACGGCTGTCTCCACAGTCATGTGCAGGCAGCCAGCGATGCGAGCGCCCTTCAGTGGTTTGGAGGCTGAGTACATCTCCCGCATGCGCATCAAACCCGGCATCTCATTCTCTGCGATGTCCAGGGCCTTGCGTCCCCAGGAGGCCAGACTGATGTCAGCTACAGGGGCAGGATAGGTGGGAGTTCCATGAACCGCCGCATACCACCAGCCACGAAGGCACCACCTTTCATCATTTAAATAATGAAAGAAACGGACTCCAAATAAAATCTGGTCACTGCATTCCCATTCAATAAGTGTGTGTGTATCTATAGCTATGTATATATCTATATCTACCTACCTACCTACTACCTCACACTACCAACCTCATCATTCCTAAAAGCTTCCAGTTTCTAAGTCATCACTCATAAATCACTCATATGATCTAATACTTGATCTTGACACATCTCCTTAAATATAGGAAAATGCTTCTTCCCCACTTCTGTTTCTTTCCACGTGGAGGGAACTAACTTACCTGTCACCTAATACTCCTGGCCTCTCTTTGCAGCAGTGCAAGTGGAGTGACTTGTCTGATTAGTAAACCTGGAAGGAATAAGCTGGACATGCTAAATTCAGTTCTGCCTTCTTGTGCATGCAGTGAATGGCCTGCCTTCAGGAAGCCTGTGTTTTCTGCTCTTCCAGAGACCTACCCAGGTCCACCTTGCCTGTAACTAGTGAATAACTGCCAAATCGGGGGATTCAGCCTACATTCTCTGCTTCAATGTTATTAGTATTGAAAATTATATTTTGGTCTCTGTCAACTCAAATATCACAAATTTATCTAAATTTTCAGACAGCAAAGGATACTATTATGAGCTATCTCACTATCTCAATACTTTTCTCTTTAAGCGCACGCATGCACAGCCTAGGTCAGTCCCTAGGTCAGTGTTTGCAGTGTTTGCTGAGAGTCATTTGTCATGCTTGCTAATCTTCCCTGAAAATGAGTTGCAACAGGTCTAGGAGGGGGCCTGGGAATCCCGGTGATTTTATCTTTTGGGAAGTTTACATCCTGCCAATCACCCCAGGGGGTGATGGATGGGAGGGAAAAGACTATAGAGAATTTAATAATAAATAATAAAACCAACTTAGTCTGCTTCCTACTGACTGCATACTTAAACAATTTCAGAGATGAAATCTACCCCCCGCCCCCTCCCCGGTCCCCGATGGGTGGGATTACTCCTACTTTGCTTCAGACAACACCTTCCCCTGAAATCTCATCCCACACCTTCAACCAACTCTGGTCATGTCCCATCTTTCCAGTCTTCTCCCTCTAGAAACCCAACCCCAATAAGGCTGCGGCCACTCAGGTCAGAACCTCTAATCTACTCATCTATTAATCTTGCTGCATCCACTTCATGCTCTCAATGTCTTCCTTCCAGGGTCTAAGATTTGGTTGTCCCTTCTACCATCTTGTCCTCTGAGAACCCACTCGGCAAAACTCCCACACTAGCTAAACCCAGTCTTCACTGTACCCGTCACTAAATCCAGTAGGAGAATCACAGCCATGTCAGGAGCTTAAATACAAAGACACAAATCCCAAAGGACACTCAAGCAGTCCTATTACATTTTTCTAGTAAATTTACTCTCCTTTTCTCTCTCCAAACCTTCAACACCTTTCCTGTCAATCTCACTTCACAATTCACTGAGAGGAGTCCAGAACTCAGCCAGTTTTCCTCCTCGTCACCTATAGGAACTGGGCATTCTGTTAAGACAGAATAACCTCTTGGTGCCTGATACCATATCCTCTCACCTCTTTGAGGACTACTCCACTGAAGAGCTCTTCTCAAGGTCACTAAAGACCAGCCTGATCCTCACATCAAATTGCCAATTATTGTTCATGCTTCTCCCAGCAGCGCTCATCCCATGAAGCACTCCCTACTCCTGAAACCCTTTCTTGACCTGGCTTCTCTGCCTGTTCTTCTGTGGTTTTTGTCCCACCTTCCTGGCTCCTCTTCCTCTAACAGACTAATGTTTGGAAGCCCTCAAAGTTCCAGCATAATCTCTTCTCTATCTCTTATAGATGAGCTCATCCCATCTATGGTGGTAAATACTAACAGACTAATGTTTGGAAGCCCTCAAGGTTCCAGCATAATCTCTTCTCTAACTCTTATAGATGAGCTCATCCCATCTAAGGTGGTAAATACCTTCCCTACAGCAATGACTCCCACGTATTGCTCTCTGGCCCAAACTCTCCCCTGAACTATAATCCAACTGCCTACTCAGCATCTCTACTTGGTGGCTCAATATTGGATCAACTATATTCCAAGTTTTAACCTTCATGACCCCTCACTCCCCTTCACACCCCCAATTTGGTACTATCCTAATCTTCCCATTTTAGGAAATAAAACTACCATTTGATCAGCTGCTCTGGCCCCAAACTCAGAAGATTTCTTTATCCCCTTCTCCTCTTTCACCCGCTTCCAATCCATCATACATGCACCTCGTTGGCTCAACGTCCCAAATACACAAGCAATCCAGCTGCATCTCACCACCCTCATCTAAGACACGTCTCAGCTGGACCATCAAACAGTCTCCTCACTGGTCTCCCTGCTCATACATAGTATTCTCCACACAGAAGCCAATTTTTAAATTTATGTCACCTTCATGCTTTAAAGTTAAAAAAAAAAAGAAAAAAAAAAATCAATCCCCATTGGCTTTCTCTTACTCAGAAGTCAAATCCTAACACCCTAACCCCTCACATGAGCTTTAGGACCCTACCCACATGACTGTCCACCCTTCTTCACCTCTTCCTCTTCTTCCCCTCACTAGCAGCTCCGCCACATGGGCCTCCTGACTGTCTTCAAACAAGCTGAACTCACTCCCACCCAAGAGTTCTCTTAACCTGGAAGGCTTCTCCCCAAGCAGCTGATGTGCTGCCTGGCACACAGCAGTGCTCGGCAGACACTGGACGCATGAGCAAACTTGGTGCACTCGGGCTAGAGGACAGTGATTCAAACAGAGGCAAGAAGTCAGGCTTTTATTGCTAGTGAGGTGGGAAGCTTAGTTTTAGGAGGAGTCTCATGACTGGAATTGTCTCTTGAAAAGATCCCTTTGGCTGCTACACGGATTTGAAGAGCAAGAGATTCAGGGAGGCCTGTTATGTAGAAGTCAGAGCTGAGCTGGTGGCCATGGAGACAAAGTGAGTAGATCTCCTCACTTATAAAACGGAGGTAGCAGTACTACATTACCTGTAGGCACGTCTGCCCTCCCCTCATCCTTGACTTACCTTTGCATCTCCAGTGCCTGGCAGGGCCTGGCAAATGTTTACTGACCATATCTGTTATTAAATCTGACTGAGAGAAGGTCCATGAAAGGGGTTGGCATGGAACAGGAGTGGCAAAAAAACTAAACAAACCTGAACTTAATCCAATTCTCAGCATTTGCCAATGAGGGACAAGCCCAGAGAGGGATCAATGGCAGAGGTGGGACCGGTGGCTAGGTGGGGCTAGAGCCAGAGGGCCCTCTCAAAGCTCCTGGGAGAGGGCCAGCAGTAGTGGACAATAGGTTTTATTCTATCCTTCAAAACCCCACCCACTTCACTATCACTTGTCCCTCTGCTAAAAATAACTCCTTCGCTGTTCTCATGACAGCTGTGCCAGCCCCAGAGTTTTCCATGGGTTCCTCAACTCCAAGGGCACACGATGGGCTGGTGCTCTGGGGCGTATGGTGCCCAGGGAAGATGAGGACTTACAGAAGTTACAAGAACACCCGTCCCAGGACAAGTCAAGAGGAATGGCAAGACGCTCTCTGAGTCTCAGTTCCTTCCCCTTTACAATGGGAAAAACCATCCGAACCTTACTAGGAGCTCTGAGGATTAAAGAAAATGCCATATGGGCAAAGTCTGATTCAGTATGTTCTATACAACAGCTGCTTCCCTACCAAGTCAACCAAACACGCACGCACACGCACACACCCACCCCCAAATGCAGCCTTAGCAGCTTCCACAACCCGGTGCCTCAACCCGGATCTACTGACATACACTGTATGACACACCTCCATTCCAGTTCTGCCAAAGGTTGTATCACGCAGGCTTGATAAAACCTATCTGGGCTTAGTTTCATCATCCACACAATGAGGACACCTGGCCATTACTTGGTGAGCTACTATTCCAATGTCTTTGCAAGTCATTTACTATTAGGGCCTCAGTTTCTTCCTTTGCGTAATGGGATAAAGATTACTCCGTAAATACTTGCACATCACCAGCAAATGCTCCATCAATGTTAATGCCTTCTCCAGGTGTAATGGTGTCTTGAAGTTACTTTTAAAAACTGCTAGCCAACCTACAGTGATTTTTCCTGAAAATTCATTCAGGTTATTCCAAACGTGTTCACTTGTGTACCATGGTGAAACGGTGGGCAAACCTCGATGTATGAGGTGAGATCATGGGCATGCTACTTTTATTTCTGTACACTCACAGTAAGATGAGAAAGTGAGAACAAAATAATCTAGCGTAAATATCGAAGGTGGTGCCCAATCCACAGTAAATGCCTAATATATGTTAACTACCAGTGTATTAGCCTTAATCCAATGGCCTCCAAATTTTCACCGAGTCTCTGCACGACTGTCCCCGTTGACCAGGTAAGTGACCCCACGGAGTAACTAGCCCGAAAGTCCACGGTGAGTGGACTCGTGCAGGTCTGAGGTTCGCTCTCCAGGCCGCTCCTCACATGCCCTTTGGGGCTCCAATGCTGCGCTTTCCCTGTAGGAGGCCCAGAGAAGCGTGGGCACCTGTCTGGGACCACCCAGCGGGCCAAAGGGCCAGCTCTAGCCCAGGAGGCAGGATGCCAGCCGCGAGGCCAGCACCACGCAGGTGCCAGCTGTACCAGGCCTCGGCCAGGTGCGCGCTCTCCTCCCGCTCCAGCCGGCTCAGAACGGAACACGCCGCCGCCAGTTAGCGGCTCCGCAGCCCGCGCGGTGGCACACGTTTCGCGGGGCCCGCCGGGCCTTGTAGTCCGCGGCCACTACAACGATCGGCTCGCCGAAGCAAGAGAACTCCAACCCCCAGGTAGCCCCGCGCGGCTAGGATCGCACCGAGCCATCGATTCCAGAGGGTCCCGAGCGCCCTGAGTCGGCCCGGCAGCCGCCGCCTAGACCAGCCCCAAGCAGTCGCTGCCGGCTGCCAATGCTAGCACTCACCGACTTTGTAGGGCAGTTTGTCCGACATGTTGGCGGCGCCTCCGCGCGGAGCGTGGGACCTAAGCAAAGGGGGCTGGACCTAAGACTGGGGACTGGAACGCGGCAGACAGCGCGGGGCAGGGATCTGAGCTTGGCGCTGGTGACTTTAAATAGCTGCGCCTCTTGGTTGCATATTCATGAACCCGCGGTCGTTGAGCCGTCTGGGGCGGGGCCCAACGCACAGGGTGGAGCCAGAATGGACTTCGATTCCCCCCTGAGAAGAGACCAGATTTTGTTCCTGGCGATTCATCCACCTTCTGCACGCAGGCCGGGCCAGAAGCCAGAAAGAGAACCCGAGGCCGTGTTTTTTTTTCTTTCATGGGTTCAGCCAGTGACGCTGAGTCTAAACTGACTGGAAATGAAATTCGAACCAGTTCACTTTCCCGGGCCTCAGTTTCTTCATCTGTCAAAGCACAGAATGATACCTACGACGCAGATTCTAAGTCAAGTTGCAATATGTCAGGTACCACCTAGCACGTCCCAAATCTTCCACCCTTCCCCCAATAACCACTGCCCTACATTGGCCTGCATTTGTGCACTTTTGAGATATATGTGTAAATTGTTTAAAAGCGTCATAGAATTCTTTAAAACCATTATATAAATGCTACCATTGCTATACTTGTTCTTCTGCTACTTGTTTTTTCTGTCAATACTGGATTTGTAAGAGTTATGCGTGTAGCTTGATACTCCTTTTTGCTGCTGCATAGTATTTCATTGTATATGGCTCATGATTGGTTTATCTGTTGTCCTACTTACCGATATTAGGATTGTTTGCCGTTTGTGGCTATCGCACAGTGGAGCAGTGGACGTTGATTGTCTCTTAGTGCCGGTGATTGGGTGTTTCTGTAGCTTAAGGAAACCTTGGAGTGGGTTCTCTGGCCTGAGGACGTGTTTTTATGTTGCCAAATTGTTTCCTTAGGTAGTTTTACCATTTATCCCCCAACCAGCAGTGTCTAAGAGTCTGTTGCTCCACATCCCTGCCATAATTGTTATTTGTCATTATGACAAAGTTTTGTTGGTTTGAAAAATGTGTCTCTTTGTGCTCTAAATTGGCCACCTAAAGATGCTTTAACATCTTTCAAATAATCCCCAGCCCTACCCGCAACCCCGGCTGCTGTCCTATCTCTTTTCAGCCCTTCTCACACTTTTTCAGAATTATGTCATTTTGGGGTTGCCCCTCCTCCCTTCCCCTCCTAGGCTGTGTGACCTCCACCCCCAGGTCTATGCCGATGCTGAAACTGCTTCCACCAAGGTCATCAGGAGGCCTGGCTGAATCCAACTGATGCCTCGACCTGCATCCCACCCCACCTCCCTGCTACACACAGTGCGCCTTTGACCTTCACTTTCCTGACTCTTCTGCTGCTCACATGAGACTTCTCTGGCCTTAGCTACTTCCTGCTTCTCATCTACTGCCTTCGAGGCTTGATGTTCTTTTTCCCTTGAATACATTTTGTTAGATTTATTCCCAGGGTGTTTTTTCCTTTTTGTTTGTTTGTGTTTTAAAGGAAAGGTGCAGATAGGAATGAAGGCAAGCAGGCAGGCAGAAAGAGAAAAGAGAAAGAAGCACCCCTACCTCCAGATACTCGAATCCAGGGGCACGTGGCTTTCAGAGGCAATTAACCTAACCACTGCTCCACAGGGCACATTTTTATGTTATTTTAAATTTATCTTAAATTTTTGTTTTTAGGTGTTTGTGGCAGATATATAGAAATTAATTGCTTTTATTTTTTAAATTGAGATATATAGCCACGTATTGTTTCAGGTATGCAGCATGATTCAATATTTGTATATATCATAAAATGATCATCACCAAGTCTTGTTAATGCCCATCACCACACAATAGAGTTTTTTCTTATGATGAGAGCTTTTGGGACATACTTTTTTTAAAACTATAATATATACATTACAGTATTATTATTATATAACAATAGCCACCATGTTGGACATATTTGTTTGATAACTGGATGTTTATACCTTTTGAAAACCTTCACTCATTTCACCTGGCCCCCCAAAACCCACCTCTGGCAACTGTCAATCTGTTCTTTGTATCTGTGAATTTTGTTTTGATTTTTTGGTGTTTGTTTTTGGGTTTTTTAGATTCCACATATAAGTGAGATCATACAGTATTTGTCTTTCTCTGTCTGACTTCATTAAATGAATTGCTTTTAGTAGATTGATCTGCTTATCAGCCTTGATGAACTCTTTCTTCCTTATAACTTCTTTGTATTAACTCTGTACACAATCATATCATCTGTAAGTAACTACAATTTCATTCCTTCTTTTCTAATCCTGACAGTGTTTTGTTTTGTCTTTTTTTTCCTTTGCCTTATCCTACTGACTCGACTTGTAGTATATGGTAAATGGGAGAGATGGGCATGAGCATCCTTATCTTGTTCCGTTACCTCTGTATCCTTTGCATTGACCGCCTGGCACCTCTCTCTACCGAGTAAAGACCCATTTTATCATTGAGAGAGCTCTCAAATCCATCCCCTCCTCTCCACCCTATGGCCAGTAGCTCATTCCATCCTCTGCCCTCTCCCACTGGGATCAGTGCACCAGCCTCGTCACCGGTCTCCAAGCATCCAGCCTGGTCATGTCCTATCTATACACCACGACAGCCAGAGAGATCTTTTGAAAACACATATATGCATATAATATGTGTACATACATACATATATTAAAACTCTTCATTAACTTTCTGTCACCTAAAGCAATCATCTATACAGTGTATAATTGCCATCTGATCATAAAACCGTGCATTGAGGTATAGTAAAAGTAAACTACCGTTCATTTCTGTTCATTTTTTTATCCTAAAAATGAAAGAGAATGAAGTTTTTCTAATATTTCGTAAATGGGTTTACCCTAGTAGCCTAACCAGTGGAGTGTGAAGTAGGAAGGGGTGTGGTTCCCTCCCCTGGGAAAGGTGAGTTGCTTGGACTTCACCACCCCCCCCCCACCCAGTTCAGCATTCTGCAAGACAGTGCAGTGTGTGGTGTGTGCCTGTCAGGCAAAGTGGACACAAGGATCACGTGATCAGGATTTCCTATATTAGCCCCACAAGACAGAGAGTGGCTTCAAAATATTCATTCAAACAAATGGCAAGTTCGGATGCACCCTGTTGGCCTAACCATGTAGTCCACCCTGGATGCAGCCCCACATACATCCCAGCGTCCCAGGTTCAAGACCCAGGGCCAGGAGGAACAACAAATATGAACAATTAAATAAAAATAAAGTGTTTCTTCTGCCCTTTCTTCCTGCCTGCCTGCCCACGCACCTTCATTCCTGCCTGCATCTGTCCTTGAAAAAAAAGAAAGAAAAATAAATGGCAAGGTCAGATAATGTTAAAATTATAAGCAGAAAAACAAATAGTAAAAAGCAAAGCTGACAGGTCTCATATGAACTCTTGTCCTTGTTAGCTGTGTTATAAGGAATGTAATAAATTTGAGGGAAAAAATTGGTCAAAAAGATACTTTGAAATATGGGTTCATATGCCCTGTCGCTAATGATGAATCTCAGTCTAAATATATCTATTTGCTAATATATGAATATTAATTTCATTTGAACAAAACTTGGAGACTCTTGGTTTCCTAATGGAAGGGAAGACTAGGAACTGACTGGGAATAGCTAGAGAGTTTTTTGGGTTGATGTAATGTTTTGGAATTAGAACAAGTGACGGTTGCACAGTCTTAACTACATTAAAACCACTGATTTGGGAGTGCTCTGGTGGCTCAAGTGTTAAGTCTATACCTGGGTATCAGTCCACATACACACATACAGCCCAAGGACCAGGGGTCATGGTCTGGGCTGGGGGGCTAGGAAGG
>RJWH01011961.1:0-10220 GCA_004363575.1 Solenodon paradoxus | reverse complement strand
AGGGGGAGGGGGAGGAGAAAGGAAGAACCCTATACTAATAGTCTTAGAAAAAGGAGACACACTTGCAGGTTTTTTTTTTAAAGAAAGGTGCAGGCGGGAATAAAGGTGAGTAGGCAGCAGGTAGGAAGAAAAAGGAGGAAGCACTCTATTTATTTTTATATTGTTGTTCACATTGGTTGTTTCTGAATCCCAGGTCTTGAGCCAGAGACGTTGGCATGTATGTGGGACTTCTCCCAGGTGTACTAGACAGTTAGGCCATCAGGACACACACACACAATTGCACTCTTGAAATGCTATTTACTAAGTGTACTAATTTTTGAAAAAAAAATGCAAGTGGATAAATCCACAGGACACAGTCCACAGACATCCCAGAGACCCAGGTTCCCATCCGAGGGCCGGCAGAACAATCAAGATGAACCACTAAATAAAATAAAGTGCTTCTTCCTTCTCTCTCTTCCTGCCTGCCTACTTGCCTCCATTTCTGTCTGTACATTTTCTTTTAAAAAAACAAACAAACAAGAAAAATATTTGGGAAATTGAAAGCATAATGCAAAAAGAAAATCAGTAAATGCATTGGAAAGTAGTTAGAAACTTATGCAGCTGCTCAAAAATAGAAAAGAAAGGTGTTAGAATCAAAGCAGGAACCCCGGACAGACCCCACAGGAATTCCAGAGAGAACCAAGACAAGAGAGGGGAGGGAAATACCAAAGAAATAACCCAGGAAATTTCCCACAATGGAAGCACAGGCGCTTCCACATTAATGAAGAAGACTCATTTTTTCCGGACGCGCACATCAAAGTATTTTCAGTGTGTGTTCTCAGATATTCCCACCATCACATAAAGGAGCAAAAGGAATCTGTGTCTCTGAAAGCAAGTTTTCCCCTTAACAATTTCCCAGTACAGAAAACGTGAACCACTGGAAAGCCTTTGAATCTCAAAAACTTGCTAGGAGACATTCAACATTCACCCTACACCTCTCCAACAGCCTCTGTTCCAGAAGTGTCCTTCCCTTCTTCAGAAGACAAAAGGCTCTAAGCCTGCCTTTGAACATAGACTGACATTCCGATTCCTGGAGAAGTGCCACCTGGCACACTCAGGCACTTTCATAAGCAGCAATGACAAAGCCAATGCCTTCATACACACACACACACACACACACACACACGCGTGCGCGAGCGGAACACTGTATCTCAATTGATCTGCTATGTGTACCTTTGCATTATCTCCAGGGTAATTTATCTCAATTAAACTGATCTGTGGGGAATAAACTGATGAGTGAAAACTAGGTTTCTCTGCTATGCTTATTTACAACACGCTCTTTCTACTGGAGATGAAGCATCAAGAAACTGCTGATTGTGGCCTTGAATCGGGTAAGAGGGTCTTTGTCTCCTAAATGAATGGAACCAGAGGTACAAACCTTTAAAGCTGATTACAAACCTCCTAATCTCTGTGCCACCTGCCCACTCAGCACTCTCATTTTCTGCTTGTTCAAAAAGCACGTGCTCTTTATCACGACATCTAAGGCGAGAACATTTTTAGGGTACTAGGATTGATATCTCATCCAGGGGAGAGCAAGAGAGAAGAGGCAGTGGTTGTGACAGGGATCTCCCACAAAGCTCAAATGGATGCGAATATTTTGTCCAATTTGACAACAAAACACGGTTTAAGGTCATTGACTCCAGGGAATCAAATTCTTTAGATTTTTTTTTTCTAACAGAAAAACATTTAAACTTCCGCTGTTTTGATTTTTCTTTTTAAAGGCTACCTAAAGGTATCAGAAGCACAAAGTCTTAAGGCCTGGTAAATGTTTTTTGTTAAAACACTATGTGGAGTGCCCTGGTGGAGCAGGTGTTGAGCGCAGGCCACTTACACCCCAAGATCCCAGGATCCGAGGTCCGGGGAAACCGCCAAGATGAACAACTAAATGAAATCGACGAAGTGCTTCTCCCTCTCCTCTCCCTGCCGCCTCTGCTCACCTTCATTCTTGCCTGCACCTTTCCTTTAAAAAAGAAACAAAACAAAAAACACTATGCAGTCATTCTCCGGTCTCTCATTTAGGGAGAGACACTTTTGTGGTCTGCACACAGACATGAAAATGAGATCCCTGAGATTTAGCTCGTCTTGAATTTCAGCTCAGTGTGTGGTCCTCCCTCAGTCAGGTATATGACTCCTCCTTGTTGGCTTCTAGCTTTCTGCTAAAGAAAACAAAAACTACCAAACAGATGCAAAAGCCTCCTCCTTCCCAAGGGCATCTTAGAAGTCAGCAAACATCCACTGGGGTAAAATGAGCTTTATAACTGTAGTAGACATTCCCAAATGTATGGCAGTTTCAAGACACGAGTTATTAAATGGTGACTTAATGATATGACTTGGCTTCTGATGGATTTTTTTTTAATTAACTGCAAAGATGCTCCAGCAGTAATTTTTCAGAGTATTTAAAAATTATTTTTCAAAGTTCTCTTCAGGCAGCTGGGCTTGACCTAAATACACACACATACACACATATATACGCATATATATATACACATACATATACATATCTCTGAGTGTGTGTGTGTGTACTCTTGGTAGGTCCTGGTGGAGCAGCATTTGGGTCAATGGTCTCCAAAGGAGTACAGGACACATATCCCTGGGTTCAAGTCCTGGGTCCAGGGGTGAAACAACCAATGTGAACAACTAAATAAAAATAAAATAGAATGCTTCTTTCTTCTCTCTCTTCCTACCTGCCTACTCACCTTCATTCCTGCCTGCACCTTTCTTTTAAAAAATAATATATATATATATATATATGCATTGATACACACATACATTCTCTTAAATAATAAAATGAAGAAATCTTCCCCCACATCACCTGCAAATCCTCTTACAGAAGTCACCCCCCAGGCTTATAGCAGAAAATCGGCAGCCCTGTGTGTGTTGGACACACACCAACTCTATTTTGAATCACAGAGGAAAACAAACACCTTTTTATTGGTCATTTCTTTGTTTTGTTCATAAAAGAGCTCCCCCAGGTCATAGTTAAGAGCTCATGAAATTTGTATAAATAGAAGGTTTCACCAAACCCAACACCTGAGTGTTTGTTTGGGAAGGAAATTGGACCTGTCGGCATGGAAAGAATGAGGAGGCTGAACCAACACGGGTGACATTTCTAATCTGCTTTTCTCATTAACACCTGGGTGTGAGGGAGGGGAGGAGGGAGGTGCCTGCTGGCTGTGACCAGATGCATTAGAGTCAGCGCCATGGGTTGACAGAGGACTTCGTACCTAGCTGAGCTGAGCAGCGTGTCCTCCTCTCCGGCCTGAGCAGTGAGATGGCCCCACACTGCAGCACCCTCTGGGAGCCCGCGTTTATCGGGGTCACTCTCTGCTGTTTGATGTCTTCAGCAACTCATATTTTTACTTAGAAAGCCGAGCACCTGGAAGGTCCCCAAGCAGCTTGGAGGCAGCAGGGCGGCCACAGGTGGGGAAAGACGCTACCTCTAGCTAGCCTGTGTCTCCCAGCCTGATGGGGGTGGGGGCCCAGGAGCCACACTGTGAGCTCAAGTGGCCCTCACTGCCCAAGCTGCCCCGGCGACAGTGGTGGAGTTCGCCCTCCACCCAGCCCCTGGTTCCCAGAGGTCAGGGACTTTGTGCGTCCACCGCGCTGGGGTGGGGTGGGCACGGGCTTGCAAGTGGCTATGATGGGGTGCTTCCATGGTCACCAGTCCCTCCCTCATCTCCTCTCCCACATCTCATCTCCCTGAGGGGCAGAAAATTCAAAACGGCTCCTCTGTTCTCCTTCTCATCCTCGTTTGACAAAATGTCTATGCCTTTTGGGGCCTCCCATCATCTCTCAGATCTTTATCGAACCCCATCCGCATGCCGAGTTCTGTAGAAAATATGAGACAAACATTTCCACCTTGTGGATTCCTCTCAGCTTCCAACCCTCACAAATGGAAAACATAGTTAACAAGGGGCACAACAAACAGATATATCATTTAGCATGTCAGGAGTTAAGTGCAACCAACGAGAAAGAGGAGTGGGGCGAGGGCCTTCAGGAGAGCTGGGGCTGTGATGGAAGAGGAGGGGTGAGGCGTGAGTTCCTGTTTTCAATAGGCAGCCTGGTGAGCGTCCTTGAGGAGAAGACATCTGAGAGGTGTCTGTGCCTGTGAGGGCAGAGAGGGAGGGAACCATATGTCTATGTGGGGAAAGAGACTCCTGGAAGAGGAAATAGCTAGAGCAAAGGCCCTGGGGTTGCCTGGTGGATTTCAGGAGCAGGGGAAAGAGTGGGAATTTTGGAGCAAAGAGGCCCCTATAAAGTAGGCTTTACTCAGAGGTTATGCGAGCCCAGGAAGGCTTTGAGCAGGAGAGTGGCACCATTTAACTTTGGTTTTAACCACAACAGTCTGACTGCTGAGTGAGAAGTCCCTCCATTAGGTCCAGTTCTGGAGCCAGGAGACCTATGGGAGCCCAACTGCAGGAGTCCAGGCTGAGACGGTACAGGCTGTCAGGGAAGGAGAAGTCAGATCCTGGAATATCTGAAGGGAGAGATGACAGGAGTTGTAACTGAGAGGATGTGGGGATGAGAGTAAGATCCAAGATGACCGCTGTGCTTTATCTGAGTCACAAGAAGGGTCCCTCTGTGATTAGCTGGGTGGGCGGTGGGGAGCCAGCTCTTTTTTGAGGGTGAGATGAAAATCAAAGTTCCATTTGGGGCATCTGGTATTCCCACTTGCATGTGAAGAAATGAATTAACTTTATTTTTGCCCTCCCCTATGCCCACTCTAAACATTCAAATGTTTCTCACACTGTGTGGACTGCGGAGGACACTGATGAGAAAGCCCCAAGGACAACTTTTCAAGCCTATACTTGCGACCTGGGTTGTTCCCAGAAGCTGATAGAGAGCAGGTCCTCAAAGCTGTTTAATTGCAGAAGACTGAATGCCCGCCTTGTTCCCCATCACAGCCGCTGCTGGTCCAGCTAGGAATTGGTGAACCAAGCAGAAAATTCTAGGGCACGGGCGACTGTGGGCTCCAGTCTGGACGGTTCTGCAGCTGCAGCCTGTGTCCAAACAGTGTCATGTTTGTGGTTCCAGCCCTGGTGTGGCTGAGTTCAAACAGCTGGGTTCTATGGAGAGGGCTGAGGGGAGAGAGGGAGAGACACCCCAGCACAGGCCACGAGGAGGCCCCTGGCTGGCCCTGGCCTTGCCTGACAGCCCCCAACAAAGCTGAACTACAACGCCCCTCTCTAAGAAGCTGCATCATGCTTTGCCAGACAATAGCCCATGGCTCAAAGGTAAGGAGCAGAGGGACCAGCCAGCCCTTGCAAAGGGGCTTCTGTTGCCTTTAGAGGAAGGAAAGAACCTTCCAGGACAGCGTATGGAGATTTTCCTTCAGGTCCTGCAAACATGTCTGAAGGTTGTGAGATTTGGACATGTTTAGTAGCTTCTATACTCATAGAAGTTCCTGTCAACTGCTGAAAGCACCAGGTTTTCCCAGTGATAAAGATCTGAGCAGCTGGGGTAGCATTCCGTGGCCATCTCCATCTCTTCCTGGCTGTGGGACCTTGAGAAACTCACTTAATGGCTCTTGACCTCAGTTTCCTCATCTGTAAAGTGGGGGTAATAATATACAATAATGAGGTAATGCATAGAAAGTGCACAACCCAGGTCTTGATGACAGAAATTGCCCAATACATGGTCAATATTTCCATTCTGACTAAATCACCTCTGTCCAGTGGTTCAGAATGACTGATTTTTTTAATCTGAGACATTCTAATTGGACTGTGAGATTAGTTGTCTTTGAAATTCTTAGGCAGCCGCTTGCACACAGTCAATGCTCCATGGTGTCGATTTAGTGGAGTTTGAATACAACTGTGTGCCTGTGAGGAGGACCTGGTTCTGCCCCTTACTGGCGGTGTACCCTTGAGTAAGTCACACAATATCTACATCTCACTTTGGGGACTTATTAGCATGGAATGATGGACTGTCTCTCAGTGGGTTGTCGTATGGGTGAAAACAGAAGCAAATACCAAGGGTTCAAACACGCTGGAAGTGATAGTCTGGGTGATGTATCTTATTGCATTGCTAGTGTACTGTTGCTCTCACGGTTGAGAAGGTGGCAGAGCCTGGGATGGCGCTCCCAGTCGTCTGCTCTGCAGTGCGTCAGTTATTGCAGGTTCCCTACCCAGCGCTCCTCCACGGATTTCTTCCCCCATGAATATGTATCGGATGTTTGCTCTGCCCCAGCCTTCCAGAGAACAGGCCAGCAGAGTTTTCTCACCAAGAGTTTCCATTCCTGGTAGGGAAGGCAGCCGGAGAGCAAGATAATTTGATGGTGATAAGAATCCCAAGGAGAATACAGCACAGAAAACAGAGGGGAGATGGGGGGCTGGGGGTGGGGTCAGGGAGGCCTCTCTTAGGAGGCAACATCTTCAGGACCTGAGGACGGGCAAGAGCTGGCCTTGTGAACAGGAGAACTGGATGTGGAGTGTGTGAGAAGGGGATCCAGGCAGGGGAGCACCCACCCAGAGCAAAGACCAGAAATGGAAAAGAGCCTGGCATGGTGACTGGCCCAGGAGACCAGCAAACAAAGGGCAAAGTGCATGAGGGAGGGCACAGGGCAGATCCTATAGGAGCTCATGGGTGATGGATTTGGGTTTTACTTTAATGTGAGGGTGATGAGATAGGGAGTGATGTGAGACACGCTGATGAGATGCTGGGTTTGTCCAGAGAGAATTCCTGGAGAGAGTCGGTCAGGAACACACAGTCGGTTTATTAAAAGCAGAAATAACTAGTTAAGTTTACATCAAGAGAATGCACACGCGTGTCCGTGCCGGGACTTAAGCTGACTGCCTCTCACACTGGCAAGATGGAGAGTTAGGGGCGCTGGGCGTGTCCAGGAGCATCCAGGGGTGTGTCCTAGATGCAGGTTGCTAAGCTGAAGTCCCCTCCTGGGGTCTCTTTCAGGTTTTACCAGTTAGTCCACTGTTCATATATCTGCCTGCTGCCCTGCAGATTTCAAGTTAAGCTGTCCCCGCATCAGTGGGATCCAGTGGAGGGTCATCACTCTTCCCCCAGGCACTGCGTGTTTGCATTTCTATCAGCTCTCACATGCTGCTTTCAGTGAGGCCTTCCCTGCCACCCACCTGAAACTGTAACCCCTGCTTAAAGGGCACTCACACAACCTGTGTCCCCTTTCTTGCGTTGGCTTCTCCACAGCTCCTCATAACCTCAAGCAAGCTCTACGCTCTACATTCCATTTTATTTTCTCTGCTTGTCTTCTCCGTGATGAGGCTCGAAGGTCCGGAAAGTGCTAGGACAGCGCTGGTCCAGCTGGTCCAGAGCGGGCACACACATATTTGTCGAATGCCTGACTGAATAAAGTGATGTGCTGTCAGTTATGCTTTTACGACGTCCCTCTGGTTGGTTTTGGAGGGACTTGGGGGACACAGGTGCCCAGGGAGATGGCTTCCACAGACCTTTAGGAAGAGGGTAGGGGAAGGTTGGAGGTGACCAGTTAGACATCCCTCTTGCATGTAGGGCCCATGGACTTGGTAATGGCTGGGGTGTGGGATTGAAAAGTGAGAGGATGCCTTCCAGGCCTCTTACTTGAGCACCTATTTACTGAGACCGGGGAGGAACAGACTTAGGCTGGTCCCCTCCAGTGGCGTCCATGAGACAGCTCAGAGCAGTATTGTCACTGGAAAAGGATGTGAGTGATGGTAATTAAAACAGCATGGTACTGAAAGAAAACCAGAGACACAGATCAATGGAATCAAACTGAGAGCCCTGAAATGAAGTCACACATACAGGGGCAGTCAGTTTACAACAAAGGTGCCAGGAGCAGGCAACGGAGAAAGGAAAGTCTTTTCAAAAATGGTGCTGAGAAAACTGGGCAGCCACATGCCAAAGGAAAATCTAGATCACTCTCTAACATCAGACCCCCAAATTAATTCAACGTGGATCAAAGACCTAAATATGAGGTATGCACAGGTCGTCTAGTGGATAAGGCCATCAGGCATAGTCCGCATACATCCCAAGGTCCCAGGTTCCAGACCCGGGTCTGGGAGGAACAGCCAGGAGGAACCACTAAAATGAATACATGTTTCTTTCTCTTCTCTCTTCATTCCTGCTTAACTTGCCTTCATTCCTACCTGCACCTTTCCTTTAAAACAAAAAAAGAAAAAGAAAAGAAAAAAAAAAAAAAAGACCTGACTATGAGACTGGAAACTATAATACATATAGAAGAAAACCTAGGCAGTACGTTTCATGATACTGTCCTTGGAGCTATTTTTGGGGACTCAACTGAAAGAGACATAAAAGGAAAAACAAATTAAAATGGACTATATCTAACCAAAAAGATTTTATACAGAGAAAGAAACTATCACCAGAACAAAAGACATCCTATTGAAAGGGAGAAGATATTTGCACATCGTATATCTGACAAAGGATTAATGTCCAAGATATATAAAGAACAAATACAATTAACAACAACGAAAAACAACCCAGTCAAAAAATGGACAGAAGGTCTGAACAGACGCCTCTCTAACGAGGATTTACAGCTGTGTCCTGGTGATTCAGGTGTCAATCCTGAGTCTCCAGCTGAGTCTACGTAAAACCCAAGGACCCAGATTCTCACCCCGGGGCCAGGCAAAACAACCGAAAATGAACAAATAACTAAATAAATAATACTTCTTCCTCTTCTCTCTTCATTCCTGACTGCTTCCTTCCCTCTTAAAAAAAAAAGAGCATATACATATTGCCAACAGGAAAAATGTTCTTTATCACTTATTATTAGAGAAATGCACACCAAAACCACAATGAGATACACCAGTGAATGGTCTGTTTCAAGAAACAAGTGTTGGGAAGAGTATGAAGAGACAAGAACTCTCACTGTTCATGAGAAAACAGGTTGATTTGGAAAGCACTAGGAAAGATAATACAAAAAAATACAAAAAGAAATTCTGTACTATAGAGTGATCCCACTTCTAAATATCTACCTGCAGAATGAAAATAGAAACTTAAAAGATGTATACACCTCTGTGTTCATTGCAGCACTATTTACAGTCATCACGATATGGAATCAACCTAAGTGCCTGCTGATGCATGGATGGATAAGGAAGACCTCGTATAAACAGACAGTGGAATACTACTCAGCTACATAAAAGGTGAAATCTTGCCATTGTGACAGACTCAGGAATTTGGGGATATTTTGCTGAAGGAAATAAATCAGAAGGAGAAAGACAAGTATTACATGATTAAATGATTTCATCTATATCTGGAATGCAGAGAAGCAATATAAATGAACTGATAAAATAAAATGAGAATAAACATTTGGACCTTGACAGCAGAACTGAGGTTACAAGAGGGGAAGCAAGGAGGGAGTGGGATCATGTGGAGGTTTACTTATGGGCTTCTTATTCATTTGCCCTTCTTTTCTCTGTTTTTTTGTTTGTTTAATAACATTTGTTAAAAAGAAGAGAGGAAAAGATGTTGATAGAAAAGAAAATGCTTAGAGTAGTGGAGAAACTGTCAAAATGACATGTTATATGTTGCTTGAGAATCACGAAATGTTAGATCCAGGAAAATAAAATCCAAAACCAAAATTCAAGTAAATTTGGGTAAGTCAGCCTGACATTTTTATTACATTCAAATGCATTAGATAATTTTAGCCCAAATGCCTCTATTTTCAAGCCAAGGGAAGTGTTTTAAAATAAAAATTTAAAAGCACTTTATATTTAGTTGTTCAATTGGTTGTTCCCCGCAGATCTGGGGTGTGAACCTGGGTCCTTGGGTTGTGCATGGACTGTGCTCCTTTGGAGGCAGCTAACCCAATAGCTACTCCACCAGGGGACACCTAAAATATATTTCGATGAAATGTAAAACAAAATGAAGGGGATGAAAATAGGGAAGGACTCATATGTGTGTGTGTGTATATACATATATATGTATATATATATATGTATATGTATACATATATATATTTGTTGTTGTTTGTTTTTGTTTTTTCTTCCCCCAGCCTTGGGTTTCAAACCCTTTGTGTTTTTCATGGCCTGTACTTGAGCCGCTGAGACACAGGGGTGCACCAGGGCTTTTCTTTTCTTTTTTTCTTGCCCTTGAGTTACAGAAACAATTACAAGCAATATTTAATATTTCAGGGGAGAGATACCACCCCAAATAAGGCTTATTTCCCAGAATACTGTCCTCAGACTTTAGGAAGAGGTTCATTGAGTTTTTCCTCT
>RJWH01011960.1:0-10227 GCA_004363575.1 Solenodon paradoxus | reverse complement strand
CTCTTGGTGGGGTGGGGAGTAAAAGAGGACGTTATCAACACAGGGGCGGCCCTCCTGCAGGTCCTCTTCGTCTGTTTCTGAGGGCTCACACTGTGGGGACAGCCCTGTGTGGCTCCACTCACCCGAGGACCAAGAGTAAACACACGGGGGCTGAGCGGCCGGGTGCCTGGGCTGGTCACCCACAGGCACAGACAAGGGCCAGCAGGAGGAGGCAAAGGACCTGGAGGCGCGCTCTGGTGGAGGAGCGGTTGGGTCTGCCGTCTCTGACTAGGTGTAATCCACGAACATCCCAAGGACCCAGGCTCAGGTCCCGGGGCTGGGGGAGCCACCAAGATGGTCAACCCAGCAAAACAAATACCTGCTTCTTCCTCCTCTCTCTCCCTGCCTGCCTGCCCGCCTGCCTGCCTGCCTGCTGCCCCTTCCCTTTAAAAAAAGGGAAGAAAAGGTTCTGGAGGAAAAGAGTGGTGCGTGCTGGACAATAAAAATGCCTTGAAATGATGAAGATGGTCAGTCTTACGTTACGTGTCACAATTAAAACTGTATGAAAACATCTGGGGACACCGAAAGCTGGCTTGGTGACCATTTTGGTGCCCATCCAGGTCTGGTGGCCAGGGGCTGTCTCCGGGTTCAGCTGCCGTCCACGGTCCTGCACAACCCTTCCTGCCCTCCTTGCTCTCGGAGGTGCTGGGCGGCCGCCTCCAGAGGGAGTGTCCCGGGACCCTGTGCCAGGCGGCTGCCCCCGCCTCTGTGGGACTTTGCGGTCCTGGCCGAGGCCTCCTGCGCTCCTGCCGGCAGCATCTGTGCACCAACACTGCCTCGCTTGGGTCTCCAGAGCTCCACGCACAGGCACCGGGCCCTCCAGAGCTGGGCCGGCCCCCTCGGCCCGCCCTCTTCCTCTCACTCTGGCTCCAGAGGGCGATCTGGTCTCAGACATAAATCAGAGTCCCCTCCTTTCGATCCACAGATGGCCACCTCCTGCCCGGAAGGAACCCGCGTGTCTGGCTGTCAGCCTGCCCGTGGCCTGCTCCTCACAGGGCCACACCGGTCTTCCTTCACCTGCGTGAGCATCCTGACACCCGCGCTCATCCGCTTTCCGCCCTGAGCCTGATCGGAGCAGAAGTCAACAAACACCAAACTGAGCTGTGTCCTCGGGACTGGTGTCCAAGCTCCCGAGCTCTGTGGCCGCAGAGGGATGCTGGAGGGGACGCAGTCGTCTGGAGATGGACCTCTTCCGGGAGACGGCAACTGTCTGCATTCGTGTATGGGGACCAAGGCCAGGTGGTGGCGGCTCACCCTGTGCCATGAATGGCATCTTCAGAGGGCTCAGACGGCCTGCAGACGGGGAAAGGCTTCCACAGGGCAGCATGGGCCCAGCGGGCTGAGGACGGATCTGAGGCCACAGCCACCCCCCAGGGCCTATCCTTCATCCTGCAGAGGTGCTCACTCTTGGTTCAGGGGCAGGGAGGCCCGGTTGCTCCGCTCTGCTGGAAGGTGCAGCCCAGGAGCGCACCCCCTGAGAGAGACCAGGAGGGACGCAGTGCTGGTCAGCTGGCAGAGACACCGAGAGCCCTGGACATGCGGGCTGGAGGAGGGCCCAGCGAGCCTGTCCCAGCACGGCTGGACTCAGAAGGGAAGCCTGTGCTGCAAAGTGACCCCAGAGCTCCGAATCCAGGCCTGGGCCTGACCTGGGGAGACCGGTGCCCTGGGCTGCTGGGGGTCACAGCTAATGATCAGCTTCTGCTTTGACAAAACAAAGATGGAAAAGGGACAGGCAGGACACCCTGGGGGGCGGGAGCCGCTGTTTAACTCCTCCGCAACCCAAAGAGCTGCTTTCCCACACATGTTCTTGGATTTCCGCTCAGCACAGCTGGCAGGGGCCTGTGTGCCGCTTTGCAGAAAGCATTCCTTTGAATTCTTAAAGCTGGATCTTCCATTAATGTATATTTTAGAACAAAGCGGGAAGGCTCAGGTGCAGTTCTTCTTTTTTTTATTACTTATGTCTTCTGTGTGTTTTTGAAAATAATAACATGATTTATTTCTCGCTTCCGTGGGATTCAAGAGCTTTTATTACTTTTCAGGTTCCGTTTGGAATGAAGTGGCAAGTGGAAGGATGAGAAGGCTAATGAGGTTTCGGAAGATGCTCCCGTGGCATGAAAAACGACAGGAAATCAGCTCGAGGGCTGGTGGCAGGCTTTGTCCTGGGCCCCCTGGAGCCGGGAAGCCAGCTTCCTTTAGTCGTGTCCAGAGCAATCGGGCTGCAGTTCGAAGGAGGCTGGAGGCTGGAATCTCTACGGCAGAGGCTGAATCAAGGCAACACAGGCTGGGGCACCGTGTCCACTGTCCTGACATCACCAACAACCTACCCACAGGCAGCAAGCTCCGTGGGTTCCAGGAGAAGTCGGCCGCATGGCAGCAAACTGCCATCTAGTCCTCAAAAACGTGTGGGGGAGGCCTAGCCCCAGGCAGGAGAGGAACGTCTCCACCGGCTCTTAAACCTTAATGAATGTTTGGCACTAATTGCTATTTATTTAAGGACAGTAAGTGCACTAGTGAATCAGGGTCTCCTCTGCCTGGAGCGCGTGTCTGGGCACCGGATGCAGGGGTCTGGGCACTGGAACGCCCCCTCCAGCTGAGGGGAGCGCCGTCGCCCCACGCTCGGCGCCGGGAGCCTTGGGCACTTGTTGGGGGTCAGCCGGACTGCCCGCCCAGCCCTCCTGTCCCGAGTCCTGCACGTCTAGGGCCTTGTGACCACAGGCGTGGTGGCTGGGCGAGGTCGCAGGCGTGGTCCGGTGAGGTCCAGCTGGAAGCCAGTCCCGTCGGCTCTTCTCACCTCCCCAAACTCCTCCCGAGCACCCCAAAGTGGGCACGCTCTCCGACAGCGGGGCTCCCTCCTGAAACGGGTGGTCCTGAAACCGCCCCTCGGGGAGTCAGGCAGGGGCTCTCACACCTGCATCTGCTCGGGGATGCAGGGGCTCCAGTCCTTCCACGTACAGCCTGACCGACCTCAGGCAAGTCACCTAACCGCCCCGAGCCTCAGTTTCCCCTCTGTAAGTTGGGGCTGCTGGAAAACCGACTGAGTCCTCAGGTGCCCCCAATGAGCTGCCGTCGAATGTCCAGGTGAAGGGACTGCCCCCCTGGTGGGGGCTCCCTGGGGCAGAAGGCATGTCCCCTCCGGGTCCGCAGGTCCGGGGGTCGTGCAGCTCTTCAGTGCTCCTGCCGGCACGTCCAGGTCAACGACTTACACTTCAGTGTGTTTGTAAAAGCTGAAGTTGACGCTGGCGATCACATGGCCGCCTGCAGAGGTCTCCCGGGCAGTGGGCTCCGCTGCTGACACCAGGTGTCACCACCACTCGGTGGCAGGGCCAAAGGCAGCCGTTCCATGGCCTTTACGACGGGGCGGCAGCGAAGCCCGAAGCTCTGCGGTGGGCCCTGCAGCCCCTCACGGCCCAGGACACACCGCCCTGACTGCCTCGCCGCACAGTGTCAGGCCTTCTCGGGGCTTCTCGGGGCTCCTGGCCCTGCTCATCACCACACGTCTGACCTGTGGTCTGAACTCAGTGCTGAGCGGCCCATTCTGGCTTCGGGGCAGGTGCGAGGCTGAAGGTCCGATCGGGAGCAAACGCAGGACCCATTAGGGCTGGGACCACGAAGGGACAGAGTCGTTCTGAAGCCGAACGCCACGGCTGGCTCTGGAGCAGCCAGGGGCCCCGAGAGAACGGCGCCCCGGGCCCTGCACCCACGCACTGGCGCCACTGCCACGCACCCCCGGAGCACACGGAGGAGGCCGTGCTGCCAAAAACCAACATCCGTCGCAGAAATGGGGTCCCTGCTCTGGGAAGGGCCACCTGAAGGAGAAGGCTCTCTGCAGACCAGCAATGTGTGGACCCCCAAACCCGGGCGTCCAAACACAGCGGATGAGACAGCAGCCCGTGGCCCCCGCCCGCGTGGGAGACGCGCAGAGAAAGCAATTTCACGTTAGCATTCAAGCTAATAGCATCGAAAGCAAACCGAATGTTCCTCTCCAGCAGAGCGTGGGAAACCCATCCTGTTCTGGTGCCGCTCCCGCTCCCTGGCTTCAAATTAGCAGGTGTCTCAACCCTGCACTCTCTTTATCATTTGTTTTCTTATCTCTTATTTTTGTATTTCAGACTTGTACTTCCATTCTGTTTGGCGTCTGCACAGATCTGTCTAGTCCTGTGCTCCCTCTGGGGACATCTGGGGACCCAGGACAGAGGCTGTAGCTCTGCGTCCTTCAGGCCTGGCTCTGGGCTTCCTTGGGGGATGGATGGGCACCCGGAGAGACTCGGGGCTCCCCTTACGGGACGCGGGGCACGACGGAGACCACAGCCCGCCCTCTGGTCCACGCAGGGAGGCGATGCGTGGAATTCCACCCGCCCTGTCCATCGGGGTGCCGGGGGCGGGAAGAGGTGACAGGCAGTGACAGCAGTACTCACCACAAAACAGACACATGGCGTCTGCCCTGCCCCAGGAGGTAAAAAAGACTTCGGCCAGTCAGCAGGAGATCTCAAACCATTTCTCAGACACGAAGGCCACAGGAATAAGATGCCGATCGGAAGAGGAGGGTCTGCATCAAGCAGAAAACGGGCTTTACCGTGCGGAACGCTGCCCTCGGCCCCGCAGAACCAGCTCCTTGAGTCGCAAGGACCCGGAAGGGTCAGCTCATCTTGGGCCCACGAGCCTCTGGGGGAAGGGACCCCGGCTGGAGAGGGCCCTCACTGGTGCCCCGGCCCGCTAGCCTGAACGACTTTGGAGGACGCAGAACCCGGGGGCCTGCGACAGGAGGGACCTGGTGCTGCCGTCAGCACACATGTGACCGCTCCCGAGTTCAGTTTCTGAGCTTCAGGCCCCAGAGAGCTCAGCACGTCTGTGCACAAGGGCAGACGCCAGCCCACCGCTCACAAGCTACAGAAAGGGCAGGTGCCGGATGCCAAGGGCTCCCGTCTCCTGGCTCATTTCAGACTCGGCGACTAGTCCCGAGGCCTGTGAGCCAAGGAGCACGACCTCAGGCTCGAGCAAGAGTGGGGGGCACCCTCCGTGCCACTGCCCGGCATGGGGCCAGGCCCTCCCGGGCACACAGGGGCCCAGAGCACAGCAGGCCAGTGGGCCATCCATCCCCAAAGGCGGAGGCGCCTGCTGGCTGGCCTGGGTTCGTGTCCAACTCTCAGAAACATTCGATGAACCGGCTGACAGCCTTTTAGCTGTTTCACTGTGAGCTTCCTTCTGGAAGATGGGGGTGCTCCCGAGGAGCCCCAGTCCCGATAGAGCCGACATGGCTCAGGGCAGCAGATGAGGTCTCTGCTCCGGGCTCTGCTGCTGAGAGGGGAGCATCCCTGACAGCAGGGCGAGGCCCAGAGGCGGTGCCGGAGGGGCAGCAGCAGGCGGCCCGGCAGCCACCGCAGTGCAGACCAGGGACCCCGAGGCCCTCATGTGCCAGGCTCTGCCCCCTGTGGGTGGGGCCCCCGCTGCGAATGCTGCTGCTTTTCACTGGATGGGGCCCCTCCTTCCTTCCTAAGATCTTTAACGTGTTGAGGAATTTTTTTAACTTCCAAAATAATGCACAAGTCTGTGCTCACTTAGGAAAATAGCTTATTGATGCTTTCGTCTAATTCCAGATAAACCTTCAGAGGCGGATGCAGGGCTTCTGAAATATTCCCCGGACGGATTCTGGGGCCTGCGTGCTTTGAAGGATTACGAGTGATGAAGAAAGAAGAGCCTTTCATAGCCAGGCGTCTGGTCGATAACGAATCTATTTGGGTATTTCCTGCTGACATTTTCTTGAAGGGGGTTCGGAGGGACTGTCTGGGGAGGGACCCGGCAGGGTGGCGGATACATTCGCGGTCCAGGGCACACGGCGCCGCGCCTGGGAAGGCGCCCCGTCACTCACGCGCAGGGGTCTGAGCGGGACGCGCCTGACTGCCCACAGCCCGCCCCGCGGTGCCCAGCCCCATCCGTCCACGGAGCCTGGCCCGGGGCCACCGACTCACCGGTTCCCGTTGAAGGTGGATTTGTAGTCGCCCGCCGGGTGCAGCGCCTCGTCAGTGTACACGGGCACGGACGCCCGGACGCACTCGTGCGAGCACTGGAGGGTCTCGTTGTAGGCGGTGAAGATATCCAGGCTGCTGGGCACGCGGGCCGGCGTGAAGTCCGTCAGGTTCTGGCAGCTCTCCTCCTGCTGGTCCGCCTTCCGCTGGCGGCTGCTCCGCCGGGGGTTCCCGCTCTGGGCACAGCTGCAAAGGGAAGGGGCCGGGCTGGGCGGCAGGGCCCGCAGACACCGGGCGGCGCCCCTGCGTCAGCTACGCGCCCACGACGACAGCTCCAGCCTCCTCGGGAGCCATCGCCTCTAGTTTCACATACGGTTTGGATTTCACATATGGACACGACTGCAGGGAGGATGAGGAGGTCAGAGGTGGGGCTGGGCGAGCCGGGCGGAGACCTCGTTCGGCCCAAGAATGTCAGCTGGACAGCGGTGCTGACGTGGTGCCCCTGACGGCCCCCAACGGCTGGAACGGGGACAGGCACTCGTGGGGGGTCCGGGGTGCACAGCGTGGGGTGGCCCAGCTGGTCCTTTGGAATAAACTCACCATCATCTTGGGGAGAGTCGGGGATGGAAAGCCCTCCGCCCCCCAACAGGCTCACAAGCGGGACGTGAGCCCAGGCCATCATCTTTCTCCCCCCGGGGTCCCCGGAGAGAATGCCCTGCAGGTCCCTCGGACACTGCACACTTCATTTCCCATCCGCTGGACCGCAGAGAATTCTGGGTGCCCCCAGGGACCCCGACCTTGCTGGCCAGGGGTTTGCGGGAGAGGACAATCGTGACTCCCCTCAAGGCACGTCTTAGGGTGAACTCATGAGAGGCGGACACAGAGGGGAGCAGGGAAGAAACCTGGGACCTCCTCAGACCCGTTTCTTTCCTCTGGCCCCCGGCTCAGTGCCTCTGTGGAGGAGGGGTGCATGGGGTTCATGACCCCTGGCCACGCCCTGCCCCGTCTTCCCAGGAGGACCCCGTCTGGAAGCCCTGCCCTGCACGACGGCAGAAGATGAATGCCGATGTCCTGCTGGCATCGGGAAAGCACACCGGAGATCCCGGGGACCTGAGGTCGCAACCCAAGATGACGACCAGCTGAATAAAAAGAGAGAACGCTTTTCCTGTCTCCCTGCCTGCTTGCTTCTCTCCTCCATCCCTGCCTGCACTTCCCTTTAAAAAAACAAAACAAAGCAAAGGATGAATAGGAAAACCAGGGCCTGAAGTCACAGACCCAGACCCCTGCTTGGTCCTGCCGGAGCGGCTCTGAGAGTTCGCTGCTCAGGCCGTGGAGCAGTGAGCGGGACGCCGGGGGAGGCGCCAGGTCACAAAGTGGCTTCTCCTCTGGGGAGGGGTTTCCTTCACCAGCGGGGTGGCCCTGCCCCCTGCACTCGGCCTGGGCAGGACACCTGCTCCAGTTAATTCCTGCCCAAGACGTCCTGGAACTGGGGCTTGGCCTGGTCACCTGTTCCCAGAAAGAGACTGGTCCTGGGCTCTGGCCACCGGGACCTGGCTTCCTCGCCACCCTGCAGGCTGGACGCTACGCCAGTCCTGTTGACGGCTGTCCCCGTGTCGGGCCGCGGGGGCCCTGGGTGCGATCCTCCACAGGGACTTCGAGCTTGGACACTGAGAGGGACACACTTGCGGACGGGTGGCAGGTCACCGGCAGTTCCTGGCTTCCTAGGGCGGTGTCAGGTGTGCGGGCCCAGCAGGCCAATCTCAAAGTAGGCCAGTTTCCAGGAGGGAAGGCAAAGCCAGGCCGCCTGCAGCAAAGCGGTAACCTAGTTCAGCAGCTGCGGAGTGGCAGGGCGGGCGGGCAGGCAGCAGAGGCTGGTCAGGCTCTGGCCATGGGCAGCAAGACCGTGGGACAGCGAGGGCAGATGCACCCGCCTGGGCTGCCAGCAGGGTGACTCCCTGAGTGGGCCAGGTCCTCTGGGACCCCGGGAGAGGCCTCGGGGACAGGCAGAGCCTGCCGCCTGAGAAAGTGAGCCGGGAGGTTGGCTGGTGGGGGAGGCCGCGAGAGGAGCCTGCCCTGGGCAGTGGCTGAACCAGGCAGGGTGGCCAGCAAGCGGTGAGGGCGGAGGGGCTGCCCGGAGGCTGGCCCCCAAGAAACCCCCTGGGCTGCGGCCTGGGGCTGGGTCTGAAGAGCAGGGAGCTTTCTGTGAACATCCCAGGGGACCCCTGCCCACTTCCAGGCCATGGGGCCCAGGGTCCTTACCAGTTTTTTAAGACAAGAGTTGTAATCAGAGCAGCTACGACCATGATGAGGGAGACGGTGATGGTGATGACTTGATGGACAGCCAAACCTGGGGACAAAGACGGGGAGGATGAGTCCGCCGAGAGGGAGCCGGCTGGCGGTGCGGATGGACCCCGGGCCCTGTTCCCCGACCCACCCAGGAGCCGGCAGTCCTCGCTGGCACCAGGGGAGGCCCAGCCTGCTTCTTTCCTCACACGACCCCCTCAGGCCCCAGCTGACAGGCCACTGTGTCCTCTCTGAACCCACCGAGATCCCACCTGCGCAGGTAAGCCTGGCGGGAGCGCTCCTGAGGCTCGACACCCTCCTCCAGCTCCCTCCCCGGGCACCCTGGCTCTCTGTCCTGAGCCCTGGGGCCCAAGCCAGGAGGAGGTGGGTGTCCCAGACTCACAGAGTCAGTGGCGGGGGTACAGACTGATACTCTTGCAGACTTGGGACACTCAAGTCATTGGGAACATCTTCCCTTGTCCGAGTTCTCTTCCAGGCATTCATTGCTCCCTGGGGGTTCAGGGCTCAAAGATCCAGGTCCACTCACGGGGGTTTCCCCAGTCCCAGAGGGGGATCTGCGGACTGTGCCTGCTGTGTACGTGGTGGGAGACAGACAAGGGGCCAAGATGGGGACAGAAGGAAGAGCCACCAATCCAAGAGGGGCAGCTGAGTTCCAATGGCAGCTGCCTGCAGCCCCACCCTTGGGCAGCAGAGGATGGGACTCCGCCTTCTTCCGCCCTGTGGCCCCCCGCATGGGGGAGGCAGACACGGCAGATGAGCCACAGCCACACCTGCCCACCCCACGACCTTCCTCCCGACAACACCTCTGCTCCGTCCCCCCCAACGGGGTGCCCCAGGCACGCGGCAGGACCCCACTGTTCTGCCACGGTCACCACCGGGCTGTGCAGCTCTGGCCCGGCCTCCTGCTGGGCGCTGGAGGCCGCGAGGGCGGCTGGGGCCCCGCAGAGGCAGCTGAGTCCTGCCTGCTCCCCGACGCCTGAGCACCTGCGCTGGCTCCTGGCGCCGGGCCTGCACCCGTCTGCAGAGGACCACCCGCCATGCCCAAAGAGCCTACGGGTCCCAGGTGAGGACAGCAGGCGCCAGTGCTCTGGTGCGAGGGCTCCGGGTGAGCGTTTCCTGGCGGCCTCCCAAGGACACAGCCTTTCGCAAACAGATGTTACCTCTCAGCTGAATATGGTCCTCAGGGGACTGCTAATACATGATTTGAAGTTGGCGTGACCAGAAAACAAGCTTCTCTCTTGTCCCCTCCTCCAGGCTATTTCTGTCCATTGCGGTGGGGGCCGGAGGGCCTGTCCTAAGCCAAAGGGAAAGGGCACGAGGAACACTGAACTGGGCCTTCCTCTCTTGCTCCTTTGCCCATCGATTCAGGCGCCATCTCTGGAGCGTCTGCTGGACCCAGTGTCAGGCTGGGCCACACAGCCGAGGGGCCACACCCAGGGAACAGTCGCACCACTCAGCACCCATTTTTAAAGTGGCAGCATTCATTAATGCTTCTGGCCTGTGGCTCCTCCGGACTGGGTCCAATGTGTGGTCCCTTCTGTAAGCACCAAGCCACTTTGTCTTCTCTGACTGACAAACTGGCTTGCCAATGGGGTTGAAAACCAGCAATGCCACAGGACCCCTCCCAGGCTCACCAACAATGGTTACTGATGTTAGAAAAGTATTCAGCAGCTTCCTGACTCTACTTGAGCCACTGATGGCAGAGGCAGGTTGAAGAGGACATCCAGTTAATAGACAACCAGTTTAATGGACAGTATGGCTCAACCTTGCTCTCCATCCACACTCCTCCTCTCCCAGTCAAGAGATGGCCATCCTGTCATGAAGAGTGTGTGCTCATCCTGGGTGTGTGCCCGCCGTGATGATGATGGTGGTAGAAGTGGTGGTGATGGTGATGGTGATGGTGGTGATGGTGATGGTGGTG
>RJWH01011959.1:0-10229 GCA_004363575.1 Solenodon paradoxus | reverse complement strand
CTCCATCATTTTGCTTAATTGTAACTTTATGCTTGATGATTAGTAGCCCCTTTTCTTCCTCCTCACACTCTGCTGACCACCATTTTCCCACTGCCTCTATGAATTTGACTTTTGTATATGACTCGTGTAAGTGGAATCATGCAATATTTTCTTCTTGGGTTTCTTTTACCAGGGACAATGTCCTCGGGGCTCTTCCACCTTGTCACATAGAACAGAATCTGGTTTTATTTAGGGCTAAATTATATTCCACTGTAGGAAGAGCGCATATTTTCTTTATCCATCATCACGGGCGTTTGGTTTGTGTCTACATCTGTATATGATGAATAGCACTATAACAAGCACGAGAAGGATAGTAACTCTTTGAGATCCTAATTTGCAATTATTTGAGATATTTTTGAGGAATAACCATACTATTTTCCATGGCAGCTGCACCATTTTTGCATTATTACCAACAGTATACAAGGGTTCCGATTTCTTCATGTTTTTGTCAATATTTTAACATTTTACTTTATTTTTTACTTTATTTTATTTTTTACTTAATTTACAGCCATCCTGACAGATCTGAAGCAATGTGTCACTGAGGTGTTGGTTGTAAGACCTGAAATTGTAAAACTCCCAGCAGAAAACCAAGGAGAAAAGCTTCATGACATTGATGAGAGCAACAATTCCATGAATATGGCATCAAAGGCACAGGCAATTAAAACAACAATAGACAAGTGGGACTATAGCAAACTAAAGCTTCTGTACAGCAAAAATTCAAGAGTGAAACACACCCTAGAAAGTGGAATAAACTACCTGTAAACCATATATCTGAGCAGGGGTTAATCTCTGAAATCTGGAAGGAGAAAAAATGCTGGTACCTGATTAAAAGATAGAGCAAGGACCTGAAGAGACATTTCTTCAGAGATTGCAAACCAATAGCCAGCATATGTGAAAAAATGCTCGGTCTTACCCATCATTAGGGAATTTCATTTTTGAATTAAAATGTTTCTTACAGAATGTGCCACATGCCTCTGACAGAAGGCAGGGGCTGGGGGTCAACAGTCCTGAGCTCAGGGATTTTCAATGTGAGTTTCTCCCTCAACATTTTAGAGAATTGAAATGGAATTGAATTGTGAAGAGTCCACCTCTCAAACAGTGCTTAGCTGAACATTGTCTTATTTCCAGAGGAAACCTTTCTAAGAAGATACCAAACCTTTTGTTGTTTTGTATCCTGGATAAAAATGATTGATTAGACAGCCAAAAAGATGTATTTTCTAAGTGGAATTTCAGTATTTATGAGAATGAATTACAAGTTCAGGAGAGAGTTTGTTTCGATGGCCTTTCAGATTTAGCCACGTGGAAATAAGTGTTCTGTCCTTGCAGATCTATCCCAGCCACTGCACTAGGGCGTCGTGACGAAGATGGGTGTGTGCCATGACTGTCTGCTAAACCCAGCACATCTTATCCTTTGTGATTATTCAAAATGAATATTCCATTGAAGAAAATCTCTGGCACACAATCAAGTGTGAAGAAATGGGTGAAAGCAGGGCATAACTGTGAGCTTATGGTTCCCTAAACATCCCATGCAGTGGCTGAGGTTCCCGAGGGGAACAGGGAACAGGCGGTTTGGTCTTGAACTGGACTAGGTGGCAGGTGGTTTTGGTTTAAAAATTTGTCTCAGTCATCTTAGGAAGAGTGCTCTTCTAAATTAGTGTAGCAGACTTTTAACTGCATAAGCCTAAGGTGAGAGGCTAGAAGCCTTTGGTCTTCTGGTGTCCTGACCTTGGAGATGACCATCTGTTTGTACCGGGTGGGCTGTGGTTCACAGGGAGGCAAGGACTCTGCACAACAGAAAGAGAAAAGGCACACAGCTGCATAAGGCCGGAAAGGTGAAGGAGTGGTTTTGGAGGTTCTCTGAAAAGGCAATGAGCCCTGCCGTCCTCAGCAGGGCTGGGAGTGGAGGGAGCGATTGGGCACAGGAGGCCAGGACAGATGCTGAACCCGATCTGGATTCAGACAGAGCATTTTCTGCGACAATCACAGTAAATGAAAATAGAAAATGAGCAAAATCGGGCATTAAGCTGATAAAAGAGAATATGCTTAAAGGAGGATGATAGCCTGGATAAAAAAAATATCTGCCCCAGTGTAACAGGGAAAAGATTCAGAAATCTACCAGAAGAAAAATGTCACTGAAGTCCTGGATTAATTGAATTTGCTGATTCGAGTGTTCCAAGTAACAAGGGGGAAGGTACTAATGCTCATGGTATGAAATTATCTAAAATTCAAATAGAAACACAACAAAAATTTGTGTGTTTAGAAGCCATTAGAGGCAAAAATTACAAGCAATATTTTAGCTGAAAATAGTTTCTGTATAATCATATATATATATTATATGTCTATTGTTGTGTCTGTTTTTCTATTCACTCTTCTGCATGATTCTAGGCAGATGATCTTCTAGGATGATATTTAGGAAGCATACGTGATCATTATTTATGGATCAAAAGATAATTATTTATCTTTAATTTTCTCCTTTGCATTCTCTTTGTTCCAGGGACTATTTGAGTGATTATACTAAATACAATATTCTAACAGTAAAATAGGGACCAAGTCCCTGACAAAAGTGTGTGTCTTCGGTGTGGGGTGCAGCTGTGGTCACAGTCTATCTAACGGTGAGAATAAACAAGCATATTTAGTTAATAATTTAGTCGATCATTTAATATATATTAATATATTCATTACATATAGTATTATGTACTCTAAATATATTATTATATAAGTTAATATACTAACTGATTTTGAAACATTATACATATATCGATTCGTCTAAAAAATTTCTAAAATTTCTAAAATATATACAATCGTTCTGATGTCTTTCACTAAATCTGATTGCAGCTAGAAGAAAAGCACGTGGCAGCCAGACGAGGGTGTAAGGAGGCAGGAACACTCGTGCAGGTCTGGGGAGCAGCCCAGTGACCGTGACACCAAGCAGCCGTAGGTCTCTCCAGGCCAGACCCACCTGTAAGGGTGCTGCTGTGGATTTTCTGTTAGGTCCCTACCTTTATACTCGGTGATGCAACTTGGAATGTTAGTTCAGTAGAACCTAGAGTTTCGTTTAGTCATTCACGCTTTTACACAGGAAGAGTTTGCTGGGCATCCCACAGGCTCCTTCCAGTGGACACAAGGGGAAGAAAGTTATAGTCTCCACCCTTCTGAAGCCGTGGGTCTCGCAGAGGAGACAGGCAGGTGATGAAATAACGCAAATCCCGTGCTCGGGCCGATGAGGAGATGCGAACAGAAGCACGAGGGGTGGATGGGCACGCTGACCACAGCGCCCCTGGGCCTGTCCCCACCCCCCAAGTGATGACATCTGCAGGACGCCCAGGGATGCCTGCTGCCCTGGCTGGCAGATGAGGACGCGCAGAGGTGACCCGTGTCAGCCATGCAGATGGGACAGGACGCACGAAGCACCTGCGGATCCAGGGCTGCTGGGTTTGCACGTTGCCTCCTGGACGTTAAACGTCAGGAAATCACCCCCATTTCACTCCTGTTCACCGGGAGGCTCTGATGCCTCAGGGTCCGTGTGAGGGGGGGACAGCGTCTCAGCGTCTGCTCCGGACACACCTTGAGCGGAGGTCACCCGCCAACTCTCCCAGGACCTAGAAGAGCATCAGAGTGGGTGCTGCGTGCCCCTAATCTTCGGACCTCTTGTTTCTGCTGTCTTGCTGAGGAGGCATTGAAATCAAAGTTAATGAAGAAAAATAACGTTACTCAAACAGCTTACTCAAACAGGCCCGTCAGCACATGGTTGTGCAGTCATGTCTGATGCAAGTTCTAGGATCGGAACTAAGGGTTTCAAAAATGAGCGTGTGGTATATGGATCTTGGCTGCAAGTAATAGTGTCAGGAAGACATATTTGTGAGCAAGGCTTTGGATTTCCCAGTGTCCTCTAATATTATGGTGGTTTGATTTGAGAGATCTTTGAGAATATATTTTGACTGATTATTACAAATGTTTTGTAAGTGGAATGATCTGCATTAAGATGAAGGAACAGCAAATCATTTACTCAGTTACATAGACAATTAGCATAACTGAAATAGTTGCTGAACTGGAGTTGAATTCTTGCTGGAAACCTTGGTCACATGAAGGACACCCCTCTTTTTTTTCTACTTTGGGGGCCGTGCAGCAGAGACACAATGATCCTAAGGTTTGCAGACAGCCTGCGGATGTGTGGTCACTAGGCGGGGAGGGGATGCTACTGCTCGGGGGTCAGGGAGGCGTCCTGGCACCTGTCTGCGGTGGACTGTCTTACCGGGAACTCTCACATGTGCGTGCTCACTGGACATGCCGCCTTTTGTTAATCTTCCCCAGCTGACTGCAGAGCAGGACACACATGAACCTTTTAAGAAACGAAATACCAAGTCTGCTTGGGTGGTTTGAACCAGGGTGTAGAAAAGCAGGAGCTGTGCTGAGGCAGAGTGGTCAGAGCTGCCTGGGGCAGGCCAGATCGGAAATGACTGTGACTTGGCCGAGAGACACAGCGGGTCAGGGCCCAGATGGAGCTGGGCCTGGAGAAGCCGCGGGGCGCTCTGGAGTCAGAGAGGGGCCTCCGGCTAAGGCGGGGGTGTGCTTAGGGTGCATGTTTATTCTGCGTATAGAAAGTGTGATATTTAGAGACCACCACCCAGGGAGAAAGTGGGAAAACTCTTTAATTTGGGCAAAAGTTTATGTCATGACATTGAGCACATTTTTCTGTCTTCCTTGGATCATCTGTCTCATGAGAGCTCCCCTCGCCTTTCCTGGCACTCAAAGCCTTCTTTCTAGAATTCTCTTCTATTTTCCCAGCTGCTCACCTCTGTGAGGTCAGAGATTGTCTGCGATAACGTTTGATGATCTTTGCGAGACGGTGAACACAGAGGCGCGGACGGTGAGCGCGGGGGCGCGGTCGTGTTCACAGTCGGCCCTGAGCAGGCGCCGCTCACGTCAAGGGAGTAGCGCCGCGTTACGACGACAGTGGCCGACAGCACACACATTCTGTGTGAGCGCGAACCTGGCTCTTCCAGCGGGAAAGCAGGCACCGCACTGGCACTGGATGCCCGTCCAGCATCGAAGGCGGCAGCGTGTGGGACGTCTTGCGTGACGGCCACCCCGGCCAGGGCTTGTCGGGACGTGGCCGCGGGAGCGCCCGCAGCTGCACCGTCTGCTGGAAGCTGTGCCGCCGCGCGGCCGGGCAGAGGTGCGCGTCCCCGCGCTCCGCCCTCCGCCCTCCGCCGTCCGCCCTCCGCTGCGCCAGGCGCGCTCTTCCAGGTCCCGACGGCCGGCTGCGCAGGCGGCACGGCCGCCTCACTGTACTGTACGTGAAGACCCGTCGCAGCACAGACGTCGGGAAGGCGGGACGCAGCAGGCGCGTGTCTCCACGGCCAGTGCTGCCTGGACGGTGAGGAGTCGGCTTCAAAACCGCTCTCCGGCGATCACAACAGCCTTGTGCCCGCTGGTCTTCGCGCTGCTCTGCATCCTTCTTCCCCACCCCTTCAACTTTCCTCTCAGAAGAGGTTTGAATGAAACACACGAGCAAAACCAGCAGGCAGCAGGGAGCAGCTGGTACCCAGCGAAATGACTGCTCTGCAGGTCGCCCAGGCCCCTGTTTGGAGGTGTCCCTCGCAGCCCCCACACACGCGTACGTGAGAGAGAAATGCCAGGGAGTCCTGCCTGCTCTGCAGACTGCGCTGAAACAACAAACGGCAGCGTATTTAATGTGCTGGTGTGTCCCAAAGCCAGTCTCCCGAATTTCCTGACAAAGATGAAACACCCGAAGTTCCCGGGAAGATGCGTGGGCCAGACTCTGGCTTAGGAGTTATGTACCCTTTCCTGTAAATTTGTGCAGGAAAACAGAAATACTTACGTAGATAAGAGGGTAAAACACAAGAGGGTAAAAGAGTTGTGTAGACAGACAGACACACACACACACACACTGAGATTCTGGGATTGATGCAGTGAATAAAGGGAGAAAAGTCCAAGTTTTACTTTCAGATTCAAATCTGAATTAGCTACATTTTTCCTGAGTTGACTTCTCATATTAAATCATTTGACACCTAGAACAATTCATTTTAGGGTTTCACTCACAAAAACTTGTCGTAAATCACAGGTAAGAAGAACAGATACCAGTTATGGTGATCAAAAGCAGATAGTTAAGCCTTTCTTATGGTGATCAAAAGCGGATAGTTAAGACTTTCTTAGCAAAGCATCTTTATGACACAGAATCGTGCTATCTTTTCTCTCTCTTTCTAGCTGCTGGCTTACAAAGAATAATGACCTACTACTATTTAAGAAGGCAGTTGTGTCTTCGTCGATAGAAAGGCCGTCTCTGCTTTCCGTCAGTCTCAGAAAGATATCTAGGCCCCTGCCTTTCTCCAGAAATTTGACATCTAGCAATATAGTTGGCAAATTTCTTTGCACAGATAAGGAAGACAAAACCACGCATTGGAGAAGAGATGACAGAGACTTTCGTTCCGACAGAGAGAACCACGGAAGAATATTGAGTTGCAAGTGTCTTCAAGCGGCGCAGTTCTCCCAGGCGACCACTCTGCAGGCTGCAGATGCGTCCTCTGCTGTGACTCCGAAGGTGAAGCTCACACACCGATGTGGAGAAGATGCTGCTTCTTTGCTCGTCATCGGTGCGTGATCCATCTTGGGGGTGGGGACACTCACGAGGAGGGCGCCCTGGAAATGTTTAGGCACCCCGACTTTAGAGCTCAGGCAGTGACAGCCACTTCAGGAAGGACCGTCTGGGACCCTCCAAATGCAGTGTCATGAGTAGGAGCACTGGCGAAAACTGCAAGCCAACGTTTTCCAAACTCTGGACATTAAACAAACTCTGACAGTAAATCCTCGCTTAACAGAGAGAACGACCTCAGTTAAAGCACATATAAGAAGAATGTGTCACCACCAGCCGACTGATAGGAACATGACGAGTTCTTACGGGGCAATTCTGGTCACAAAACATCAACAAACTGCCCAGCGAAGACCTCAAACACTTCTGACCTGAAACAAGCATTTGTGATCATTCCTTCCTTTCCAAACCACTTATTCCAGCTCCGGACCTCTGCAGCGCAGGGTACAAGGAGCCCCAAGCCTGCAGGAATGCCCTTCCATCTCAGGGCCCCTCACACACACCCACACCCACACTCTCGCACCGTGGAGAGAACCCCCCATGACCCCATTGCATCCTCAGGAGGGGAGGGAGCCAGAGAACTTGGAGAAAACCCACAGCCATGGAGAGAACTAGCTTCTCCACACAGTGGTCCTGGGAAGGCTTGATTTTCTCTTCAGCATCCTGAGGAAAGGACACGGGATGAAGTGACTTCATGTGAGGACCCGTGGTATTTAATTTACTGGACTTGGGTCCCTCATTTGACAGTGATCTGGACACCACTCCTTCCATAGTCACCTATACTTCATCCCCAGGCCTTGTCTCAGTGCTGCCCACTCCACTATGACTCCTGAACCTGCCTGCCTCCCCAAGTCCCTGTCAGCACCCCAGGTCCTCAGCACAGCCCCTCCACTGAGGGCCAGTCTCAGGGTCTGGAAGGAGAGCTGAAACTGGAGAGACTCTACTGCTGGTGGAAACATCTGAATGACAGACCTCACGCCCTGGGTGCCTCGGGACCCTGTGCAACTTGGCAATGGCTTTTCTCATTCTGGGGTTCCTGAGAGATGTTCTTCACACGAGCTTCTGAAAGCACCTACAAATAACATATTTCTCCCTCACCCCTCCTGTCTCACTGACTCTCCATTTATGCTTGTCCAGCATGTAACAACAAAGTCCTTTAATCAGTAAGAGGAAGGAACAATTTTAAGAAGAGGTGATTATTCTAGAATCTGCTCTGTGTGTGTATGTGTGTGTGTGTGTGTGTGTGTGTGTGTGTGTGTTGTCTGTTGATCATTGTAGCTGAGAAATTTTTCTTAGCGCCTTTTTTATTTCTGCTCGATAATAACAACAGCCTCATTCTCTACACCAGCAATTAACCAACAGAATCCTCGGATGTTCATTATCTTCAGTTATCAGGTGGAGGCTTAGTTACTAGAGGAGGTTTAGAAACACAAGCCCTCCTCCCTCCAGGCCTCATTATGTGTGTGCACAGCTTTCCAGGAAGATTTAGAACATAATGACACCACCCTTACTCAAAATATATGATGCTGTTAAAAATACCTAAATGTTTATCATAAATAAACCATTAGGTGATGCGAATGTTTTCTAGATTTATTTTTATGATAGACGCAGATATTTTCTTAGCTGTTTATCGTGCCGGAGAACTGCAGAAGGCTTGAGAATGATTGCTGAAACTCAATCTTTATTTCATGAAAGTGTAAAAAGGAGACAAGACCCCAGTAATTAAATCCCCTAAGAACCCTATGAATGGAGGCAGGGAATGCTTATCTGCAGCCTATCAGCCTCCCAACTGCCTGGGCTGCCAGCACGCCTGTCACTCCTCCATGACACAGCGTTGTGCACAGCGTCTCTGCGGGGAGAAAATCTGTATTATGGGCAGCCTTTGCTGAGAGTTGCTCTGAGCTGTCAGCTCTGAAGTTGTTCAGGCTTCTCCTGTGTCTGTCCACAACGAGCTCACTTTCTGGATGTGAGCTTTGTCACTGAATGCTTTTACATTTTCGTCTTTGGTGTTTGAACTTTGACTTCCTACTCAGAAAACGGGGAATCCATGCACTTAGGATACAGACTAGATGCGTGCAGGGCGCCCTTAGCAGACTGCTTGACTTCAGATAGGACTCTGGCACTTTCTAGCTGCGCACCTGGGAAACTGACTTCACCTGTCTGATGATTCATTTTATGTGTCAACTTGGCTAGGTTCTGGTGCCAAGTGGCTCGGTCCAGTATCCATAGAGGTTTCTGTGAAGGAAAGTGTGAGGTTCACTAACATTAAATCACTGGACTTTGAACAATGCAGATTACCTTCCATAGCACAGTGGGTCTCATCCAAGTGACTGAAAACTGTGAGAGCAGAGACCGGGCTTTCCTGAGTGCAGGGAATTCTGCCTCATCTGAGGCTCCTGCTGCTGAAAATTCACCCTCATGTAGTTACTCACATTCCCTTCCATTCCCGGCTGTGGAACTCGTCCATCTTCTCAGGCAGAGTGAGGGGGCATCAGTGTGTCCAGACTTGTGCTCACCCATTTGTTAGCAGCAGGGCAACTTTGTCTTATTTAGAAGTCCACCCTCTTGACCCTTGTTCTGTTCCTGAGGCAAATGTGTTTTTGAGACTGAGGAAATCTTCCAGTGGCCTTAATTTTCTTCCCAGGTTTGTCAACATTTTGACTGTTAGAGGCAGACAAGAGTCAAAACTGCTCCTATTTTAAAAAGGGAATATGAGGGAAGACAGCGCAGGGGTTTTCAGCTGCCGTGTTTAAAAACACTGAGTCACCGATTCTTCTCTCCCCAGCAGTGACAACACCGTAATGTGACACCAGGGTGTCTCGGTGTTTGTAAATCTCTCACATGGCACGAATGGGATGTTGGAGCATGTTCTGTAGTGGAGATGGAGCCCCAAATAAAGCACTCGTGATATTGCTTAGAAATATTTTAGCCAGTGGCAGAGGAAGGAGCAAAACTTGGAAATCAGTCTGACCTAAGCTTGTGTCTCAGCTCCACCAGCCACGACTTGATTGTCTTTAGACAATAACCTACACATGACAGCCCTGTTCCTTCACTGTAAAGGATACAAGAAAACATCTACCCTGAATTATGGTTAAGAGTAGGAAGACCAAGCATACCATTTGAAATGGGACAGAAGCATTTTTTCATATTTTCAACTGTCCTCATCATTGTAATATAAATGTCCATTTTGTCCCGTTTTTAGTAACCTAGGACAATCTTTAGCAAGGACAAAAGGGGCAGCTGAGCTGCCCCAGGTCCATTCTGTGGAAAGGGGCTGCCACTTTTTCCCCAAGTGAAAGACGCCCTTGCCAGCGCTGACTGTGGTGGCCACGCTGCCTATGCTGTTGCTGCCCCCGAGGAAGCAGGAGCTGTGTGAAGACGATCCCCACCCAACACATGCCTGCTTCTTCAAAGGGGAGCACACCACCACGCATGGTCAAACCACAGGTAAGCACTATGGGGATCATCTCTGGCACTGGGGGGTTATCTCTGGCGCTGTGGGGTGATCTCTGGCCCTGTGGGGGTATCTCTGGCACAGTGGGGTGATCTCTGGCACTGTGGGGCTATCTCTGGCATTGTG
>RJWH01011958.1:0-10232 GCA_004363575.1 Solenodon paradoxus | reverse complement strand
ATTAGTTTCTTATGCTAGCATAATGTTTTGATATTTTAATGCTTTCCAAAAGAATTACAAAATAAGTCTAGTTTGTATTCAGCACCAGGCATGTTTAAACTATTTTTTGTAGTAATGTGAGCTTTGTTAATATGCTCTTTCAGCAACTTTAAAACATGAAACAAAGAAATATTAACTATAATCATAATCTTATATATACTTACTATGAAATAAGTATTTTATAACTGCAAACTGTTGTTTTCCTAGCATCTAGTCCATATGCCAGGTAGTAGGTTAAGAGTGGTAAAACTAAAAACTGTCAATAACAAATATTACACAAATAAATGGAGTCACAAAACTTATTAAAAAGTTTTTTATGGGGTGTTTAAAAACAGACCCAATCCTGCTAATATTTCCCTTTATTTATATAACAAAACTTGTTTTATACAGCTTTAATTTGAAAAATAATCATTCTTTGAAAAGATTATATATTTTTGTATGGTTGTTTCCTTTAGGGAAAAGACAGATGTATTATCGTGATTATGGATTGTTTTAAATCTCTAAATATCCTTGTCTATCCAACAGGGATGCCTATAACAACAGGTCGATGGAACAGTCTATGTAAAATACTTTTAGGAAAAATGTGTTGCACACAAGTCTTACAGTATTGAATACTATTCAAGTGAGATTATTATATTTATGAATTGCTTGAATCCAATATACAGACACATTAATGGGTACTTGCTTACATACAGTCACTCATTTTTTTCCAGCAGGTGTCCCTGTCATGTGGAAGAACACAGTCTATCAGATAACACTGAATTCCTGCTCCTGTGTTTCTCTGATGATTTATAACTACAGCCATTAATATGCTTCCTATTCATCTCCAAGTACCTAGTCGCCATCATGGGAAACCTAGTCATCATCTTGATTGTCAGCTCTGACTCCCATCTCCACGCCCCCATGTACTAATTCCTCGCCATCCTGTCTTTGACTGACATTGGATTTACCTCAACTACAGTCCCCAAATTGATTTGAAATGTTAAAGCGCGTATCAGAATAATCTCTTATTCAAATGCTTGGTTCAGTTGTCTCCCTTTTATATTTTTGGTTTGTGAACAGAGTACTACTCACTGTAATGACTTATGACAGGTTTGTAGCTGTTTGTCACCCACTGAACTACACAGTAATCATCAACCCTTGCATATGTAGCCTGCTGGTATATTTGTTCATCAGCCTTTTGGACTTAACAGTTACACTGCTTGATGATAATACTACTTAAATTTTGCACACATGTAGAAATCCCTACTTTCTTCTGTGACCTTCCAGAGCTCCTCAAACTTTCAATTATGTTCTGGCTGCCATCTTTGCTGGTATTCCCATCTCAGGGATTCTTTGTGCTTATGCATACATTTTGTCCTCAGTTTTGAGAATCTCATCAAAAATTGAGACATATAAAGCATTCTCCACCTGTGGCTCTCACCTGTTAGTTGTTTTCTTATTTTATGGAACAACAATCGGTGTGTCCCTCTGTTCAGTTCTTTTTCATTCCCCTACAAGAGGTGCTGTGCCTTCAGCTCTTTGCTCTTTTGTTGTCCCCATGTTGAATCCCTTCACTTACAGACTAAGGAATAGGGACATAATGAAAGCCTTGCAGAAGCTCGTTCAGAGAACAGCATAATCTCAACACTTGGGTTAATTATTTTGGGGGGCATCAAAAACGATCACAACACTAGACATGTAGGATTGGAAAACAAGACCTGGCCACATATATTTTCTAGGTCATTGCTTTTAAACAGCTTGGTTTATGTGTCAGAAAATTGCTAATGCTGAAACATTTTAATGTAATTTCAGGATTGTTTTGGTTTCCTACATATGTCCATAAAACTGTTTCATTCATCTTTTTCCTCCTCCAGTCTACTATATTTATCACCTATTATAAAGATATAACATTGAAATTAAAAATTGCTCTTTAAATATGCACGTATTTCTTGAATACCTTCATGGCCATCTATTTTCCAAAACTGTTTCAATCAAACCTAATAATAAATATTCCTACAGTAACGCATATCCCTTGATCTGATCATAAAAGATTCCAATAAGCTGTAAATATAATCATGCCTAAGATTCTCCATCAGTGATTTATCTTAAAGTGGATTTACAAGTGAGGTGTTTAGACTTTATAAAACATTCAAATGAGCTGCAAGTATAAAAATGTCTAAGATCCACCATAAGCAATTTATCTTGAAGTGGATTTACAATTGAAGAATTTAGATTTTCAAAAGAACAATGGGTGTTCTAATGACTATTGCAGAAGAAGAAATGTGAAAATTATTGGTGAACACTATTAATTTTGCTGTAGTTTTCATTCAACTACTATGTATGTCTTGTGTCCTTTCCCATTCATAATTAGATCATTGGGATCTCAAAGGGATCACAGTCTGTAATGGAGAAGATATGAAAAAGTCTTCACTCTCCCTTAAAATGTCATTGTAATTTTTCTCAAAATTCCCAATAATATTATGTAGCTTCTCTTGTCCATCCAAACTCTACAGATGGTGACATGTACTGGTTATTAACATATTTTTGTTACAAATTGAACTAAATGAGCATTATGTTATAATTTTGTTGAGATAAGAATCATTCATTTTCTATTCTGTTTTTGGTTTCTTCCAGTTAATGATCAGTAATGTTAGAATGTTCTAGTGGTCAAACCTTCCCTTACTCATTAACTTTTGATGTTGTCATTACTTCTTAAATCTATGACTGTTAACAGATTTTTTCTTTTGTGCTTTTCATTCTTCAGTAACTACTTTCATTTATGTTATATGTATTGAATAAATAATTATGCAGTTTCCTCTTTCTTCAGTGAGTCTTGGATGATAAATTATGACATTGGAAATGAATATATTTGTGGGTTTTGCAGTTGGAAGATAACCAAATGTTCTAGGAGAGTAAACATGATTTTAATTGTTATTATCTGCTTGTATAGATTTAAACTAATGGTGTTATTACTGTTGCAGTCTGTGTGATTATAATTATGCCTGTAGATATGTAACTCATCTAAATCATTATGAATACATTCAATACTTTATTCACTTACATATTCATAAAATAATACTCAGTGAAAGGAAATGATTGTGTCTTCAACAAAGTGGAACTCATTTCTTTGCTAGTTACATCCTCACAGGAATCTACATTGTAAAGATGTTTTCTACGTTTTTGTCTTAATCAATGCATTTTGGGTTCTTTCAGCCTTCTGGGGTGTACCCAGGTACCTGTATACATATAAATACTTGCTTTATAGGTGCTACAGAGTTTGTAGAGTCAAAAATGTGATTCCTGAAAAGCTGTTTAATAATTGCTTTAATAGTCTCTGCTTTTTTCTGACTCATAAAAATCACTTACTAACTTCACTATGAAAATTCAAACAAAATATATTTAACTTGGATGCTACAGAGAAGATCCTATTACCTTGTAAATTAGACCTTGAGAAATTATGCTACAGACAGTATCATTTATATATATTCTCAAATTCTAGCCTAACAGTGACAAAGAGGTGACAAACCTTTACAGATTTTTGAGTAAATTTTAAACCCTTCCTAAAATGATATGATGGGAGATTGGGGACTAATTTTAAGTTGAAGGAAAAATTGAAATGTTGGTGAGCACATGTTATCATCTACAGATGCTGATAAGCTATGGTATAAACCTTAAAATGACTTGGTGTTGCAATACAATGTCCATTCAATAAAATCAATTATCAAAACTATAACCATCCCAAAAATGATAAACAAAAACTGTAAGATTATGTTTTGATGCAAGTCCTTTCCTAGTTCAACCTTGAAAGGAGCCCTAGATAAAAACTAGATGCTGTCAGTATTAGATATGTTGGTATTTTTCTCTTCAAGTATTTAATAAACACTACAAAAGATTGCTCTCAAAATTATTTTTTGATCTTTACTGCTTGATCATCATTACAATGGTGATCAAATTCTGAAGCTAGAATTTATTCTATGCTGAAAATTTTTTCTCCTGATAATATAGATGCAGTCCACAAACATTTAAAGTTTATAAATTAAGTATGCTTGGTAAAATATAAAATAATATTTGTCTCTAAAATATAAAAAAGTTTTTAGCTAGAAATTTGGTTTTATTATTAGGATAGGCAAATCGTACTTCATCAAGTCAGTTAAAATTGAGAGCAAATTGAGACAAAATATTAAATGATTAACATAATACACATTGAATAAAACCAGTGAGAATTATTTTTTCTGATTAACAGAGGAGGTATGATTGCTTTAATATTTATTATTAGGTCCTTGAAATCCCAATTACCTGCATAGCTTGCCTCTTTCAAATTTTCTCACCTGGGGTTGCTCTAGTGGAAAACTTTGATCCTATGAAGTCTATAAATGATTTAAAATAACACTCAATTAGGAAGAATTTTCTCACCAACTTCACTCATTCTCTATAATACCAGATCAAGGTATAGAAACCAGATTTAGAGTTTACAGAATTTATCACTCACACTTTATCGTTGCTTCGACTTGATTTATTTTGTTACTATAATCATGTTTGGGTGTGTATTTTTTTACTCATTTCAGAAAGTAGAGAATGATTGAACTAGGTTGTTTGCCATGCATCGAAATTAAATGGTTTCTAGTCTGCTAAAAGGACATCTTTGGGCAATCTGTGCTGTTTTGGAAACAATAATGTGCATTCTTGTCCTCAGGGAACTCAGCTTGCAATCAACCCCCCACTGATTTATAAATGATATAAAATTATAGTGTTAAAGGTGGGAGTGTTTTTAATGAATTGCTATCCAGGAACCCGATATGTTTTCTCATATTTATGGTAGCAATTTACTGCTATCAACAGTTCTCTTAGAATTACATTGGTAACATCCACTGTACTTGGATTTAATATTCAGTTTTAACAAATATTTTTACTTCTGTATTGATTACTTCTTTGGCCAATTTGTGATTCTGAAAAGGATGTGCTGATTTATTGACCTTTATTCAATTTTGCATATATGTTGATTTTCCTGTTTTGTTCCTATATGATATCTAATTTCATAGCATTACATTTAGGAAAAGATATTTGGAATTATTTTAAGCTTTTTTGTTTTCTTCAGGATTTATAAGAATTAGCCTATGGTCTATCTGGAGAATGTTCTATGTGTGCCTTAGAAGAATGTGTATTCTTTTCCATATGCAAAGTTCTAGATATATTATTCGATTCATTTGTTCTAAAGTATGGCTGACATCCAATGTTTCCTTGCTGACTATTCTTTGGAAGATATATGCTTTGTTGAAAGTCATTTATTGTAATACTTTCATCAAGAATCCTCTGAGTCAGAAAGACCATGTAATTTGCAAATGACCATCATTCGTGTACAACTTTCTTTAAAATGGAGAAAAAATAGGGTTGACGGGCTCAAGTAAATTTGTCAAATCATCTCAACACAAAATTAATTTAAGGAAAAACAAGATTGTAAGATAATTTATTATTGAATAATATAAATTAGAAGCCACTATGAAGTTATTGAACTTAGGCAAAGAATAGCTACAGTTCTGTGTGATGTTAATGGAAGCATCCTTTTGGTGGAGTAGAAATCATGTTGAATTCCTCTGACCACATGTAATAAGTAAAAATAAGGACCTCAGCTATACTATATCACAGGCAATTTTACCTGTGTTTCAGTTCATCTATAGTAAGATTTTACTGAGTGTGTTGTAGTATGATAAATTGTATACTAAGTTGACAAAAAACATACCTCAAGAGTTTCATTAGAAACCATATCCTGATACAGAACAGTCTCCTGGTTGGAAGATTCTAATATGATTCCAATGACCTTCCCTTCTTGGAGTCATGTCTTTGTGATGACTCACTCTTTGACATTGACTAGTGACTTGAGTCTACCAAACTCAAATGGCCAAAGTGAAGAGATATCACTTCCATAGTCAGACATAATCATGTTACACTATCATATACCTGTGTGTTTATCACTGGTCTTTTGGTTTAATGAAAGCAACTTCTATGTGTAACCTTACACATGAGAGGTCCATGAAGCTAAGAACCTTTGCTTGCCTCTGAGCAAAATCCACAGGAAACACATCCTTCCAAAAGCTACATGAGGGACGCTCATAGAAGTTCTCACAATCAAATGTTGAAGGCACTATATACTTACCTGAAAAATTGACCTCAATCATGAGAGACTCTGGTTTATTTTTCGAAAAGCATCTGTCTGTAATATGTGTATAAGGGCTAATTATTTTCTTAGGTGCTACCTACCATACATCAATGTAAGCAAAAATTTTAAACCTGCACTGCAATTGACATAAGTAAAAATGTATAAACTGAAAACAAAACTTCTATTAGAAAATGATTGTAAGTGAGGAAGTTGAAATAGGTTCAGATTCCTACAATATATACCACATTTCTCTTGTTTACATAACAGTATGGATTCATGTATGTGAGTCTAAAAGTAACAATCAACTAAAAATAAGCTGAATTTTATGGTAAATCTTTGACCTTAGAAGAAAAGTGTAAAAATTATCTTATAGGAAAAGAATAGTCCAGACCATCCTCAACATACACACTTCCATTATTTTCTTCATTTGCTAATATTAGAAAATCCATGGTGATTGGAAGAATGTGAACCAATTGTGCTAATTCTCAGTTATGTGCATTGATCATTTGAGGCCCAAGAAGAGTAATAACTAGTAAGCACCTCCAACCATCAAGAATTTCAATGCAGATAGGCTTTATATTATGTTAGTCTTCATCCATTGTCATCATTTGCATAATGGAAGATTTATGGCTGAGTTTAACTTTGTACAAATCCTGAGGACACAGCCTCAGTTCTCACTATTTAACAGCCAGTAGGACATAGATGCAAATCCTAAGCATGAGTCAAAAGCACCTAGTGAGTGCCCATGGAGATCGTGGGTAGAGGGGATCTTTAGAGACTTTCAGTATCAAGACAAATATGACAACTGAGATAATCAAATTGGAGGACACCACTATATAGAGTTTCAGTTTGGACACCTATAAAGTTATTTTCCTTTTACAATGATGTATTTCAGAGCTTTGATTACAAATTCTACTCTTCACCATTTTCAGTTTTATACGCATCAGTCACACCTGAGTGGAAAAGGGTTCTCTCCAATCCCTTTCGTAAGTACTACACAGTGTGTATTATGCAGAGGTTATGCCAATGAGGAGGGTAATTATAATATCACAACTTGACTGAATTTTTCTTGTGAAAGACTTTGAGTGATGTGCTATAAGTTTTTTGCTTTCTACTGCATAATAATTAGCATATATAGGTACATATTTAGTTAGTATATACTTCTAAAGTCATTTGATTGGACTGTTATATATGTGTTTTCCTACTTTACCTGTAAAAAAGCAGTAGATAAAATTAGATGCCATCCTGTTAGATACCCTAGTTACTCCTTTCATAAAGTATTTAATAAGCACCAAAATAGAATGTTCTCACAATTATTTTTGTGATCTTTGCTACAGGATCATATTTACAATGGTGGTGAATCTGAATCTGGAATATTTTCCCCATTGTATTTGTATCTACTGAATAAGATAGATACAACCCACACAAACTTTAAAGTTCATATGTTAAGTGTATTTCACAAAATATTAAGTAATTATTGGTGATATATATCATTTTATTCCTAGGATAGTTAAATTATGCTTCATGAGGTAAATTTGAGACAAAAATGAGACAAAAATTCAATGAATAAACAATGAACATATTAAATGAAATCAGTGAAAATCAATATGCTTTTTCTAATTGAAAAAGGTGTGTCTGAATACTCTAGTATGTATTGTTAAGCCATGGAATCCCAATTCACTTCACTTACTATTTCACTCAAATTATCTCTCATGGGGTTGCTCCACAGGAAATTTTTGATCTTACGAGGTTAAAAATGATTAATAATGATTCTTATTTTAGAAGTTTCTGAAATATGTTAATCATTTTACATTAGATCAAAGTACAAAAATTAAAGGTGGAGTATAGATTCAATTGTCACTCAAAATTTCCCTTTATTTTGCCCCCATATATATGTATATAAATATATTTATCCTATTTTGTTTTTACTGCCCTCTTTGGGTGGGTAAATTTTGAATCATGACAGAAAGTAAAGAAGGATTGAAATTGATTGTAATTCACTGAAAATATCATGGTTGCTGTTCTGCTAATTTTGCATTTTAGTACAGTTTAATTATTTGCTGTTGTGGATACAGTAATTAGCCGATAGTCTTGTCCTTAGAGAACTCACATTGTTGAGAATCCCCTGTTGTTATAACTGTTACAAAATTATAGTTCGAAGTGAAAAATGTTGCTACTGACTTATATTGCCATGAGCCTGATACATTTTCATATTATTTATGATTGTCATTTATTGCTATAAACACCTGTCTTAAAATTACACTGGTAACAGGGATTCAAATATGGAGTCTATGGGGAGTGGACCTAGACATCGCATAGTAAAAAAAAGGTTTTCAGAGCAAACACAGAAAAAGATTTTCTTGCTTCAGCATTGGCCAAAACAACTTGGAGAACAGAAAAAGACTAACAGCCAGCTCTACAGTTTGGTAAGAAGTGTGGAGATTCAATGGAGAATATGGCAGCAAAGGGGACCCCCCAGAAAGGAGAGTTTCAAAGTGAAGATGTTCTCTGCCTTCCCCTATGAGACCACAGTTGGAGTCATGCGGACTGAGTGGACATTCTAAAGAGTGAAAAACAGTCATGATGACTTCCAGCACCCAACAGGTAGAAGGATCCTACTGCTGAGTTCCTCTTCTCGTGGCACAGACTGCAGGGGCAGCCCCGATGATTTCTACTGGCACAAACTCACTCAGAACAGGGAGTCACAAGTTTGAGTAAAACTGTGCAGGTGAGGGGCTGTGGAGAACACTATGGGCAACTCAGCTGAAAAAGGGGAACTGAAGAAATAGGAACCCAACAACAATAAAATTATGCAGCCTTTGTCTTCACAAACCAGGGATTAGAAGTAGCAGAGATCCCATTGCTGCCTCGCCCTTCTCCTGCAGAAAGAGCAAAGGCAGCCTCCCTAACTTGTAGCAGTGCAAAATCAGGCAAAGCAGGGAGCCACAAACCTGAGTAAACTATGCAAGGAAGGATCTTGGTGAACGCTGCTGGCAACTCTTGGCTAGAAAAGGCCCAAAAGAAGAAAATTGGAGATAGAAAGAACAGGAACATATAGGTATACCGCACACTCCACTACACACTTGGAAGCTTGGACCCTCTGGGAATCAGGATATAGTAGAAAAGACCCTGGAAGAACAGCCTGTGAAAAGGACTTGACCCTGATATTTTGGTGAATACAAGGGGCATATGCACAGAAGACAGACTCAAGTTACACAGTCCCAGCCAGCAGAGTTCTAAAACAAAACAAGCTAACTTTTCCCCAATCAGGAAGCAAAACTTCACACTCATGAATGACAACTACACGCTCAATTCTGTGCCCAACCCACCCAGCAACCATTACAACTCCGTGACACAGTGAGGCACATTATGGAAGACTGCAAGTGTCAAAAATGAAAAACAAAACAAAAATAGAGCTCTCCCTAGTATAAATTAAAACAAACTAGCAGATCAACAAAATTCCAGATCATGGGGGAAAAAGGCTATAACACGCCCTGAAACCTCAGGAAATGGAATCAGAACAAAATGACAGCTCATCAGAAATTCACTTTGAAGATAGGGAAGATTGTTTTTTTCTAACAGAAAAAGAATTCAAGTCAGCAATCATAAAAGAATTTACAGAATTAAAATAAAATCCAGATAAACAAAACAAAGAGTTTAAACAAATAATTAAGCACCACCAGGTGGAGATTGACGTTCTAAAGAAAAAAACTAACAGGAATGCAGGATTTAAAGGATAAAATTCATGAAACAAAGAAAAATATAGAAAGCTATGGAACCATGATAACCCAAATGGAGGAAAACATTAGTGATATAGAGGAGAGCAATGCAGAAGGAGGTAAGAAGAGAAATTAATTGAAAAAAATGAAGAAATATTCAGAGAACTATCTGACACCGTCAGAAAACGCAACAATAGAATATTGGTTGTCCCGGAAGGCGAAGAGAAAAACACAGGAACAGAGAGCATATTCAAGACAATAAAGTCTGAAAACTTCCCAAATCTAGAACAAGTAATGAAAATGTAGACCAATGAAGCAAACAGAACTACCAATTATAT
>RJWH01011957.1:0-10245 GCA_004363575.1 Solenodon paradoxus | reverse complement strand
TTAATTAGGTTTGAGGTATATTTGATTGCAAATTTATCTCTGTATATACATATATGTGTATATAGTACCATAGGTTTACCATATTTCATTTTCTTTTCTGTGTGACACTTTATCCCCTTTATCACTTAGACCCCACCTCTCCCCATGTCCTCCTCTACCCTGTGATTTCTGTTTTGTCCCAACAAATTCTACTGTTATTGAATTAGTTCTCTTTTTTGACATGTATTATTCAGTTCATTCATGAGATTTTTGTCACTATATTCATCATATGTGGGCTATCATACAATGTTTTGATGGATGCATAGTATTCCGCAGTATATTTAGTTGTTCAGATTGCTTGTTTAATCCTGATCCCAGGACATCCACTAGGAAATGCTATTTTTATTCTGAATAGTTCTTTTTATTTTCTTTACAGTACTTTATGTATTTAAAATCTTGAATTCACACTTCAATCTGTATTGCAAGTTTGCACGTGTTTCCAGAGTACTTGTGTCCTTTTCTACCACCTTATCCCACCCTTCTGGTACTCATAATCTTACATCCTGTGAACTTCATGGAGCTTTTTATTCATTTTGTTTCATGTTATACATACGTATACAACCATCCTGTACTATTTTTTTATTTGAGCTTATTTTTCTTAGGATATCATCTCCAGTTCAATTAGGTTATTGAAAAGAAAATAATTTCATCTATTTATTAAAGTTGCCTAAAACTCCATTGAGTGTATAAACCACAACTTCATATCCAGTCATCAGTCTATGGACATTTAGGTTGTTTCCATGTCTTACTTATTGTGGATTGTGCTGCCATGAATATAGATAAACTATTATTTTTTATTATTAAGGCCATTCTCACTGCTGTAAGCATACATTTTATTGGTTAATGTTCATTTCTCTGATGGTGAGTGATGTAAAGAATTTTTTGCTTAACAGAAATTTAATTGACTTTGTGAGCACGGATTGGCTCTGAAGAGGAGATATTAAATCAATTATATTTGAATTGCATTCAACTCATATGAAAAATAGAAACAACCAAATAAAAATGCTTGAATTACATTAAAGTAAATATCACCACGGGAGAAACAGAAATAGTCATTTTACATAAGAATTGGGACACACCTTCAGTGGTGGTCAGGAAAAAATAAATTACAAAATCTATCTGATTTTCCCCATAACTTAAACTGCATTTTTATTGTCTCATCAAAATCAGTGAAAACAAGCCCTCTGTTAGAACCCTGAAGGGAAGATAAGTGAATAATGCCCCTTTATAAACTATTTTTAACCCTCTCTTTATTTTTCAAGGTTTAGGTGTTAGTGAGACTGATGTTTTGCCTGATGACTTTCAATTCTGCTTCATGTCATTGTTGTCTGGTCAGTTTTCTCCAGGCCCTAATCACTGAATCTTCTAAAGTACAAGAAAAAGGAAATATTATTTAGAGCCAGAGACCATCGTTCCTGTGTATTTATTAATACAATTGAGGATGAGAGGAGATACTAAATCACTAAACAACAAGTTTTTCTCCTCCAGTTGATATTGTACACATTACAGTAAAATATTTTTGACATGACATTTTTCCTGTACATGACTAGTGTAGACTGTGCACTTCCCTTCAATAGTCTTTTTAGAAATCAAAGCAGACTTCCATTTCTCCATTTCCTATGGGAAGAGAGGAATGAGGGAATGGGAGAATGAGGGAGAGAGGGGAGGGAGGGAGGTAAGGAGGAGTAAGGTGCAATCTTAGGAAATGGTGGTTGGTGTCAGTTAAGTAGGAATATTGAAATCGGGAAAGAGGGTGTCTGAGGACTGGGACCAGAAAGGACATGTATAAGGAAGAGGTAAAAATAACTGTCCTTAAAATGGGTACAAAGATAAGTGCCACAGAATGATCCCCTGGGGAAGGACTCGTAGATAAGTCTGATGATGTTTTAATATGACAATGTATCTACTTATAAAATTGGGCAGTAGGGTGGTGAAGTGGACTTGTGGGTATATCAATAGAACTTAAGACTCTGGGCCCATGTCCCAGACCTATTTCCCTGCCTTCTGATGAGTGCGAGGGGTGATGGAGCTGGGACACCCTGATAACATGCAGTGTCCAGGCAGAAAAAAATCATGGAGAGAGCAGATTGGTCAGGATCCTGACAGAGCTGGTATGGAACCTGGACTTCCCAGGATAGTTGTAAATATTGGGTAAGAGTTACTGAGGTTTGTGTCTTTAGGCACGGGATGCTAGGGAGGGGGTCCTTGTCTTAGTAGGCCTAGGTTTTGCTAGTTTCTAGTTTCTTTTTATTTAGGGTGACATCTCTCTTGTCCCTTATCACCTTTCACATAAAAGCATTAAGAAATAATCAGTGCAGTGAATTGTATTTTAAGGACATACCAATAAACCCTTTCAGTATTCAGACACTACTTTGTCAATTAAAAATATATTGATTTTTATTGGTTTATATCATGTCCATTATGTTGTTCAGTGAATACTTTTATTGTTTATATCTTTGTTTGACTTAAAGAAGTAATACTTAATATAGTAGTTTTAGAAATAATTAGCTACATGATCAAATAATTACCTACATACATTATCAAATTTATTTCATTTTTACACCTTAAAAGCTCATGTGGATTGCACATATCTTGTTCAGTATGAAACCATATGTAGAAAACACAATCCAGTGTCAGAAGTTCACCTCTTCTATAATGATTGTTTAACTCAGCAATCATTAGAAAAACGACTTAGACTGCTATCTTCTATAGTGCTCATTAAATACTGGTAGAAAAGGCGTTTGAATACTAACACAAAATGTGGACTAAGAAATGATTATATGGTTGAGTAAAGCTGGGAAGACTGACAGTGTGTGCCTTCCTCTGGACTCAACATAGTTTCTCTCTTCTTTCCATTCCCAGAAGGTCCTAGAATCAGAAGCAGAGGAAATAGCAACTGTCTATATTTTCCCCTATTGTTCTCTTTTGGGATGTTGATCTCAAACCATTTGAGGAAAGAGAATAAAGAAGGTAAGATTTAATCAGGAATGAGGGTGGAGAATCAGCAATTTTTAATGTATAAGTAAAAGCATAGAGAATGCTAAGGCATTTTCAAGAACAGAATTTGGAAGATAATGCATGTTATAATTTATAAAACCAGAAAAATAGCTGGGTTACAATCATCTATGAAATTACTTGCAAATGTGTGTTCCCCAACTTATTCTCTTAGTTATCTTCTGTTTGTGCTTCTAGATGATAAGCACAAAAGCCATGGATATGCACATAGAATTTTCAGATTTTCTGTGGAGAAGATGTTGATTCTTCTAGGAGTAAAGATCCAGGTGAGAGATTAGTTAGAATCAAGGCAAGATGAAGTAGCCTAATTATTGGGACCAGTGGGAAGTCAATATTGGGAATTAGTGGATTGCCTATAATTGAGAACAGGACCTGAGCTCTAATGAGCAGAAATTCCTTTTCTGTCTATATTTATGCCTTTCTTCCCAAGACATCTTTCTTTTATCTTGTCTCCATATAATAACTTCCCTGAGGGCAAGGCTTGCTGAATTTTTGAGGATTAGATACCCAGGTACTATTTGATGAACTGCAGCATGTAAATATGTGGGTTTACATGCTCATTAATTTATCTAAGCACCACACTCATCTGAGGGATATTTATGTGCTAAGAACTTGGGTAGGACTCAGTTAAAGAGGTCAAGACCATTAAACAGGTAAGAGCCGCTGCCAATTTAGGATGAGATAGACATTAAGAAAGTTGGTACAGAGGTCAAAAGAGGGAGGCAACCTTGGATAAGTGTTGAGACATGGAGACTATGACCCATCTGGGAATAAGGAAGCATTCCAGAATGATCACATTTAAGTGTCAGAGTTGAGAAGTGCTGAGAAATAAGGATGTTTGTTCAGAGTGGAACTGCGATAGACCAATGAGTTCAGATGTTATCAGGGAGAGGGAGTATTGCTTTCTAAAAACTTTATGTAGGGAAGTTATTTCCTTCTGATGTGCATTTTGGTAATAACTGTGTGAGAGAATTGATAGTGCAGATTGAGAATATGAAGGAAGGGCGTGTAAGAGATGTGGTTGGGTATTAAATTGTTTTCCTCATTTATGATGCAATTAACATGCACATTCTATTCCAGGGAATGTGCAGTATCTCTGGAATTACTCCCACTCTATTTTATTCTGCTAAATAAAATAGGATGGAATGAAAAAAGAGAGCTACATTTATTAAAATATAAATTAAGTTTATAAAATAAACTTAACTGGCTCTCACATCCCACATTTGTATTTGTGTGAGTATGGAACAGTTTATCACTGCAGTCCAAAATTTTCTTAAGTAATTAGATTTGGTTATTCTGTTTTTTCTCTTTTCTTTTGTTAACTATATTTTAAAAATCTGCTATTCTTTATTAAAAAGCCATAAAGTCAGCTGGGAAAACAACCAACAGAAATAAGGAGGGAACAGACTCAGAGAGACCCCCCACATTGTATCCAAGTTGCTTCCGTGGATGTGAGGCCAGGAGCAGACTAGAGAGTGGCCAGGCTGGTAAGGTAAGCAGGAAAGTCCACCCCTCAAAATGAACAGGTATATGAAAACATTGACATAGTATGCGTATGACTGGACTGTAGAGGGTCTTATGGTCTATGGGGAATCCCCATTTTTTTGTTTTTTATTTTCAAATATATCCTGGGTCAGTGAGTTGGCCTCCTGGGATAAAATGGAACAGGCCATTTCTGGTCCACAGATCTCTAGTACAGAGATTGGAATGTGTGAGAAGGGACTTGTATATGAGAACATGGGGAGATATGATTAGGGAGAAGTCATGCTCCCAACTAGATTTGCTGAAGAGGACATCTCTGTCTCCATTCAGCTCCTAAACTCAAGGACTGGATTGAGACGGAAGCCAAAATGGGCCAGGGCAAAGGTGAGGCTGGACGCTTATCCTAGAAAGTCGTCATCCTCCAAGTGGCATGGCTGAAAGACTGTGATGTGGTCTTATAAAATACCAATACTGGGTGAATAAGCAAGCTAGTCAGAATGTCTGCATGCTTCATGAGCAGCAAAGATTTGCAGTAGATTTCCTGCTATTGGAGAGCGGTGGCCTTCTAGGAGAAACTGTCTTTAGTTAATATTAGTACCACATTGATCACTGGCCACTCAACTATGTCAGCTGGATTCTCCTTGCACCCAGAAGGACAGCCCAAAGGTTCCAGGGTGGGAAGGGTCTTCTAGGGACAAAGGTATGAACTATGGTGAGTTGGGCTTAGGACAGTGGAAGCTGAACTCCACCTCTTATTCATGGATGCCATTGAGAAGACTTGTCTATTGCTGGATATGGACCCTCACTCTTCAACCAGGTTTGATGGGGTCCATAAGGCTCCACTTAACCCTATCCTTTTCATGCTGAGAGCCCCACATTCCTTTTAGCTGGTGTTGCTGTGCCCAGGCAAGACTCACCTTCCAGCACCCGAGAGTCCTTAGAGACACTATCTTCTTTCTCTACCTCTTCTTTCTGGAGGATGTGCCATTGTTTTTCTCATGCTCTGGGTTTAGGGAACTTCCAGCTTGATCCCTATTGGACAGAGTGAGATCTCCAAGGCTGGTGTTTTCTAAGTGATCCCTCACTGCAGCCTCCTTTTCCAGCAGTCCCTGCACACAGTCGCTGTCCTCCACTGCCCACTTCTCTGCTGTATCAGTTTCTAGAGCATCACATGCTGGCATATGTATGCATTATTCCAGGTCCTGCCACCACTGCAACTTTCAGTAGATGTGCTCCAGGTTGGGCCACATGCTGAGAACACACAGTTAATATTGTCCATGATCCACTAATGTTAGTGTGGGAAGTGGTGGAAGATGATGTAGCAGTCTCCACCGTGGTGGCTTCCAATGTCTCCAGAGGTGGTAGGGTGGGGGGAACCAAGCACCCCCCCTTCACAATACTCTCCTCCTGGGTTCCCCTCCTTTGTCACTACCATGAAATCCAGCCCACTTCTGGTGTCACATTTCTTCAAGAAAAAGAGAGGGAACATTGAAAGAGGAAAAATATGCATGCGCTCACTCACATACTTGCAAGCACACACACATTCAATTAGCTGGACTGCTGTGGGGCTAGTGATTTTTTTGTGGACAATTTTATATAAAGTGTTGAAAATGAAATGTATATTAAAATATGTAATGTTAAGGTCTTTATAAATAACCCTTAGCTCCAAGAAATAATAAGTACAGAGAATCTCTGATCTGTCCAATATCTATCTTATATTCCTCCCCTTCCTCAATGAACCAGCTCATGTGTCATCAGCTTGGACCCAGGAAATCTGTTTCCAATTTTTTTCTCCTCAGGTTTTCTCAAGACTCAGAGCATCAAATCATCTTGCTTGTGCCATTCCTGTTCATCTTTGTGCACAAAGAGCTTAAGAACTTGCTCACTAACCTGATTTCAGCTCTGGATCCCACCTCCATATTCCCACATACTTCTTCCCCATCTTGTTTTTTATGACATGTGTTTCATCTCCACACTGTCCAAAAGATGTTGAGACACAAAAAATTCATTATGATGAAAGGTGCATTACCAAGTTTTTAATGGTCTTTGGAGGTATGAACACCTTTTTCTCATTGTAATGGTATATGACTCTTTGTGGCCATCTGTCACCTTTTGTATTACCCAGTCATGAATCCTATCTTCCGTGGATGCTGGTGTCCCTGTCCTGGTTCATCTGCTTGTTATATGACCTGATCCACAGTCTGTTGATGTTGCCACTGTCCTAAAAAAATTGAATAATTCTACAGCTTTATTGTGAGCTTGTTAAGGGTGTCACACTGGCCTCCTCAGATACATGGGTCAGTTACACCCTGCTCTCTGTGATGACTGGCCTTGTTGAGTTTATTCCCTTGACTGGGATCATTTTATATTATTTCTAAATAATATCCTCAATCATGATAGTCACATCATCTGATGTAAAATATAAAGCATTTATTAACAATCATTCAAAGTTCCTGGAACAGCTTTGATGTTATTTAATGTACACAGTGATCAAATTTTTGTTTCTATCTTACGTATTTCCACTCAAAAATGAAATATTTTTTAACATTATTTCAATTTATCCCATTATGGAGTGGGAAGAGTTCTGTAGAACCATTAGTACTTTGGAGTAGTTTGAGATGCCACAGTTATATTTTTAGTCCTCCAGAGCTTTTCTACACAAGAGCATCTCTGATTACACAATAGTGAACCTTGTGTGCTGCCATCCAGTTTGCCAAGAGTCACAAAACACTAGTCACTAACAGCAATCAGGATTTTGTAAGTTTTTACATTTTTCATCTTTCAAAATAAAGATCATGGCAACATGATCCAACTTTCCTTGAAATACTTACAGGGTGAAAACATTCTAAGGATTCAGCTTTCATATTTGTTGAGTTGGGAAAATTCTATGTTGCATAGGGCTGTATTCACCTGTCTTGTAAGTGTTATCAGATGACAACTTTAACACCAATATTTTATCCACTTTATCAAAGTAGACCCAATGCTTTCAAGTTAAAAGCAGAATACTGAATTTCCTTTCTGGATCTTTCCCCCAACCTTTTATGATTAATTTTTAAGTGCAATTACACACTAATTGAAGTTTAATATGTAAATTTGGGATGAAGCTGCCCCATGGCCATAGTAGGAAAGTGAGTCAGGCTTCTTTCAACACAAGTCCATCCCTGAATCCATGGAAAGAGCCCAATATGGAATCTGTCTCACTCGGGTATCCCTCATCTTGTGTCTTTTCTCCACCCTAGTGGCCCCTATTCCTCAATCTCTGGTTTGAATTCTTGTTCTTTTAGTTGGTGGGGAAATTTTAAAGATGGGTGAGTAATACCTGAGAGAGCACATATTTTTGCTTGGTTTTAAGAGAATTGTGCAAGAAAAGGACAGGGAATTATTTTCCAGAAGAAGCTACCCAGTACTGAAGACCTTCAAAATGTTCATGGGAGCATCTAAGTTTGCATGTATCTGAAATCTTTGACTCATTTACTTTTTGCAGTCATGATCTTGAGTCGATTGTTCTCCCAAAACTCTTCTCTTAGCCCATGTAGTTTACCTGCCTCACTCTGATTCCCTTTCTTACCTCCATCACAACTGAAATCCCCATACTTTTCACTCTCTTACCCCATTAATTCTTCCCCTGGCTATTCCACAAATGTTTCTTCATTTGCTATCACATAAGCAACTACACATTTATCACTTTTTTGACAACTGGCCCTAATCGTCTGTCAAAGCAGATGAAGTCTGTTTCTGTGACAAATCTTTGGAAAGAAGACATTACTTGGCTCCTCACTTCTTATATAAAATCTTCTAACATAAAGAGGCATCAAAATATATTACATAGGTTTAGCTGCAATGTAACAGCAAACATATGAGGTTTGTCTCATAGTCCGATAACAGCTTTATTGCATTCAGCCTTTTTCTTTGTTGTTATGATTATAAAAACTGAAAAACTGAAAAACTAAAAAAAAGCACTGACTGGGTGACATGTATTTATGATTTGAGCAGAAATATGTCCTTAAATATGGCACTTCAATTTTTTGTTATAATTGGTTTCACAGTAAATCAAAAACAAAGAGACCACTTAGGGACCCTAGTTGCTTCCTCAGAGTTTCTAATTGTGTTTCTATTTTAGCCCAAAACTCTGAGTTATCATTTTGCCTTGTATCTTTATCAAAGTTATACTGATAAGTCAAATGGCTAATACTTTAAGCCTTTAATCAGTCTAAATGGATTGATAAATGAGAATTTAATGAGAAATTGGCTCTATTCATGGTTTAAATGTAAATCTCTGTAAAATATGCATTCGCTGCGTATCAGGAAAGAGTAACTTCATACCTTAGATGCCTTTATTTAAATATCAAAATAAATATCATCACTAAGCAACGTCCTATAGATAGGAAGAATTCATTTCTATATTTTCTTGTCAATGATTTTCAATAAAATATTTAATCATGAGGGAGTTATCAGTTAAATATAAATGTGGGTCATTCTTCAAAATGGCATATTTGTGCTGTGATAGAATGTCAGCAATTGACAGAATTTCCAGTCTATAGACGAGTAAAAAGATAGGACAACTAAACGTAAGAGATGATTCTGAGTTGAAATATTTGACTTCATTGGGACCTTGGCCAATTTTGAACTGAGCATAATTATAGGCTATCATTATTTTATAGCTTGATCAGAGAGGGTTCTTTCCTTGCACATTTGTAGGTTGAGCCACAGAAGGAGGGAAATGTGACCAAGTATTCTTATGTGTAGATCAACTCAGACATATTTAGGGAGTATGCAGCATTGGGCTGAAAGCTAGCTCTCTTAAATTGTTAAGGAAAATGAAATTATTTGAGTTCTGCTTTCAACTTTTTTATAATTGAAATTAATATAATTTCATATTTTAAAATATAAAGAATCAAGTAAAAAGATGAATATTTATGCTCATATAGGTTTATTACAGCTTTATTTATAATATCAGAAAACCTAAAACAATGAAAGTGTGTAGACATTTGTGCAAAATGATCTCACCCATGTGTTGAAAATATAAGGAACTTCATACATTGAAAAAATGCAGTGTGTTACTTTAGGTGTTGATAACTGAGTGGACAGGGAGTTTTCTCTTTTTTTGAGGTGAGATATTTCTTCAGTATTCTATTAAGGGGTTCATGATGTTAAAACCTCCCTTATGAGTAAGAACTTTAGAGTGCTTTAAACTGATGCATTAATCAGCAATGATCAATCTTCTTAGAGAAGTTCTACAACTGACTTTATCTTCAAAAACTTATGAAATCATCTAGGAAAGTAAAACAGAAGACTTAATTTTTTTAAAAATGGGTCCCAGTCTTTAAAAAAAGGAAACACAGATGCATCACACATCTACGCTTCCTGCTAAGTCACTGAATGCTATGATTAGACTATTGAAGGGGTTAAGGCATAGAAAATGTAGATATTTAAAAATTACACCACCAAAGATGTCAAAGAATTATGAAAAAGACTCCTAATAACAATGCCTTCAGTCACCTGTAAACATAATGACTATATGCACTTGGGCAAAAATTCAGTATAAATTCTAAGCCAATTTTAATGAGGCAGTATGTGTTGGACTGAAAGGAAGATAGGAGGTTGCTAATGGCTGAAGTACCAAAAAGCATTATTTTCACACTAGTTATGATAGAAACACCTTATTCTAATAAGCCTCATGAGTCGCCACAGAGTGTTTATTTTAAATTT
>RJWH01011956.1:0-10250 GCA_004363575.1 Solenodon paradoxus | reverse complement strand
TCTTAGAGTAAATAAAGTGTGTTTCAGATACTGGTTATGGAAAGTGTGTTGCTTTTAATGTAAATTGTTATGATCCTGAGACAGTAAACATCAATGGTTCATGACCTTTTGCCTATGTATAGCAAAATTATCCACAACTGATACGGACAAATTTAAAATAAACACTCTGTGGCGACTCATGAGGCTTATTAGAATAAGGCGTTTCTATCATAACTAGTGTGAAAATAATGCTTTTTGGTACTTCAGCCATTAGCAACCTCCTATCTTCCTTTCAGTCCAACACATACTGCCTCATTAAAATTGGCTTAGAATTTATACTGAATTTTTGCCCAAGTGCATATAGTCATTATGTTTACAGGTGACTGAAGGCATTGTTATTAGGAGTCTTTTTCATAATTCTTTGACATCTTCGGTGGTGTAATTTTTAAATATCTACATTTTCTATGCCTTAACCCCTTCAATAGTCTAATCATAGCATTCAGTGACTTAGCAGGGAGCATAGATGTGTGATGCATCTGTGTTTCCTTTTTTTAAAGACTGGGACCCATTTTTTTAAAAAATTAAGTCTATTTTCTGTTTTACTTTCCTAGATGATTTCATAAGTTTTTGAAGATAAAGTCAGTTGTAGAACTTCTCTAAGAAGATTGATCATTGCTGATTAATGCATCAGTTTAAAGCACTCTAAAGTTCTTACTCATAAGGGAGGTTATAATACCATGAACCCCTTAATAGAATACTGAAGAAATATCTCACCTCAAAAAAAGAAATAACTCCCTGTCCACTCAGTTATCAACACCTAAAGTAACACAGTGCATTTTTTCAATGTATGAAGTTCCTTATATTTTCAACACATGGGTGAGATCATTTTGCACAAATGTCTACACACTTTCATTGTTTTAGGTTTTCTGATATTATAAATAAAGCTGTAATAAACCTGTATGAGCATAAATATTCATCTTTTTACTTGATTATTTATATTTTAAAATATGAAATTATATTAATTTCAATTATAAAAAAGTTGAAAGCAGAACTCAAATAATTTCATTTTCCTTAACCATTTAAGACAGCAAGCTTTCAGCCCAATGCTGCATACTCCCTAAATATGTCTGTGTTGATCTACACATAAGAATACTTGGTCACATTTCCCTCCTTCTGTGGCTCAACCTACAAATGTGCAAGGAAAGAACCCTCTCTGATCAAGCTATAAAATAATGATAGCCTATAATTATGCTCAGTTCAAAATTGGCCAAGGTCCCAATGAAGTCAAATATTTCAACTCAGAATCATCTCTTATGTTTAGTTGTCCTATCTTTTTACTCTTTTATAGACTGGAAATTCTGTCAATTGCTGACATTCTATCACAGCACAAATATGCAATTTTGAAGAATGACCCTCATTTATATTTAACTGATAACTCCCTCATGATTAAATAGTTTATTGAAAATCATTGACAAGAAAATATAGAAATGAATTCTTCCTATCTATAGGAAGTTGCTTAGTGATTATATTTATTTTGATATTTAAATAAAGGCATCTAAGGTATGAAGTTACTCTTTCCTGATATGCAGCGAATGCATATTTTACAGGGATTTACATTTAAACCATGAATAGAGCCAATTTCTCATTAAATTCTCATTTATCAATCCATTTAGACTGATTAAAGGGTTAAAGGATTAGCCATTTGACTTATCAGTATAACTTTGATAAAGATACAAGGCAAAATGATAACTCAGAGTTTTGGGCTAAAATAGAAACACAATTAGAAACTCTGAGGAAGCAACTAGGGTCCCTAAGTGGTCTCTCTGTTTTTGATTTACTGTCAAACCAATTATAACAAAAAATTGAAGTGCCATATTTAAGGACATATTTCTGCTCAAATCATAAATACATGTCACCCAGTCAGTGCATATGATTTTTCAGTTTTTATAATCATAACAACAAAGAAAAAGGCTGAATGCAATAAAACTGTTATCGGACTATGAGACAAACCTCATATATTTGTTGTTACATTGCAGCTAAACCTAAGTAATATATTTTGATGCCTCTTTATGTTAGAAGATTTTCTGTAAGAAGTGAGGAGCCAAGTAATGTCTTCTTTCCAAAGATTTGTCACAGAAACCGACTTCATCTGCTTTGACAGACGATTGGGGCCAGTTGTCAAAAAAGTGATAAATGTGTAGTTGCTTATGTGATAGCAAATGAAGAAACATTTGTGGAATATCCAGGGGAAGAATTAATGGGGTAAGAGAGTGAAAAGTATGGGGATTTCAGTTGTGATGGAGGTAAGAAAGGGAATCAGAGTGAGGCAGGTAAACTACCTGGGCTAAGAGAAGAGTTTTGGGAGAACAATTGACTCAAGATCATGACTGCAAAAAGTAAATGAGTCAAAGATTTCAGATACATGCAAACTTAGATGCTCCCATGAACATTTGAAGGTCTTCAGTACTGGGTAGCTTCTTCTGGAAAATAATTCCCTGTCCTTTTCTTGCACAATTCTCTTAAAACCAAGCAAAAATATGTGCTCTCTCAGGTACTACTCACCCATCTTTAAAATTTCCCCACCAACTAAAAGAACAAGAATTCAAACCGGAGATTGAGGAATAGGGGCCATTAGGGTGGAGAAAAGACACAAGATGAGGGATACCCGAGTGAGACAGATTCCATATTGGGCTCTTTCCATGGATTCAGGGATGGACTTGTGTTGAAAGAAGCCTGACTCACTTTCCTACTATGGCCATGGGGCAGCTTCAGCCCAAATTTACAAATTAAGCTTCAATTAGTGTGTAATTGCACTTTAAAATTAATCATAAAAGGTTGGGGGAAAGATCCAGAAAGGAAATTCAGTATTCTGCTTTTAACTTGAAAGCATTGGGTCTACTTTGATAAAGTGGATAAAATATTGGTGTTAAAGTTGTCATCTGATAACACTTACAAGACAGGTGAATACAGCCCTATGCAACATAGAATTTTCCCAACTCAACAAATATGAAAGCTGAATCCTCAGAATGTTTTCACCCTGTAAATATTTCAAGGAAAGTTGGATCATGTTGCCATGATCTTTATTTTGAAAGATGAAAAATGTAAAAACTTACAAAATCCTGATTGTTGTTAGTGACTAGTGTTTTGTGACTCTTGGCAAACTGGATGGCAGCACACAAGGTGCACTATTGTGTAATCAGAGATGCTCTTGTTAGAAAAGCTCTGGAGGACTAAAAATATAACTGTGGCATCTCAAACTACTCTAAAGTACTAACGGTTCTACAGAACTCTTCCCACTCCATAATGGGATAAATTGCAATAATGTTAAAAAATATTTCATTTTTGAGTGGAAATACGTAAGATAGAAACAAAAATTTGATCACTGTGTACATTAAATAACATCAAAGCTGTTACAGGAACTTTGAATGATTGTTAATAAATGCTTTATATTTTACATCAGATGATGTGACTATCATGATTGAGGATATTATTTAGATATAATATAAAATGATCCCAGTCAAGGGAATAAACTCAACAAGGCCAGTCACCACAGAGAGCAGGGTGTAACTGACCCGTGTGTCTGAGGAGGCCAGTGTGACACCCTTAACAAGCTCACAATAAAGCTGTAGAATTATTCAATTTTTGTAGGACAGTGGCAACATCAACAGACTGTGGATCAGGTCATATAACAAGCAGATTAACCAGGACAGGGACACCAGCATCCACGGAAGATAGGATTCATGACTGGGTAATACAAAAGGTGACAGATGGCCACAAAGAGTCATAGACCATTACAATGAGAAAAAGGTGTTCATACCTCCAAAGACCATTAAAAACTTGGTAATGCACCTTTCATCATAATGAATTTTTTGTCTCAACATCTTTTGGACAGTGTGGAGATGAAACACATGTCATAAAAAACAAGATGGAGAAGTATGTGGGAATATGGATGTGGGATCCAGAGCTGAAATCAGGTTAGTGAGCAAGTTCTTAAGCTCTTTGTGCACAAAGATGAACAGGAATGGCACAAGCAGGATGATTTGATGCTCTGAGTCTTGAGAAAACCTGAGGAGAAAAAAATTGGAAACAGATTTCCTGGGTCCAAGCTGATGACAGATGAGCTGGTTCATTGAGGAAGGGGAGGAATATAAGATAGATATTGGACAGATCAGAGATTCTCTGTACTTATTATTTCTTGAAGCTAAGGGTTATTTATAAAGACCTTAACATTACATATTTTAATATACATTTCATTTTCAACACTTTATATAAAATTGTCCACAAAAAAAATCACTAGCTCCACAGCAGTCCAGCTAATTGAATGTGTGTGCTTGCAAGTATGTGAGTGTGCGTGTGTATATTTTTCCTCTTTCAATGTTCCCTCTCTCTTTTTCTTGAAGAAATGTGACACCAGAAGTGGGCTGGATTTCATGGTAGTGACAAGGGAGGGGAACCCAGGAGGAGAGTATTGTGAAGGGGGGATGCTTGGTTTCCCCCCACCCTACCACCTCTGGAGACATTGGAAGCCACCACGGTGGAGACTGCTACATCATCTTCCACCACTTCCCACACTAACATTAGTGGATCATGGACAATATTAACTGTGTTCTCAGCGTGTGGCCCAACCTGGAGCACATCTACTGAAAGTTGCAGTGGTGGCAGGACCTGGAATAATGCATACATATGCCAGCATGTGATGCTCTAGAAACTGATACAGCAGAGAAGTGGGCAGTGGAGGACAGCGACTGTGTGCAGGGACTGCTGGAAAAGGAGGCTGCAGTGAGGGATCACTTAGAAAACACCAGCCTTGGAGATCTCACTCTGTCCAATAGGGATCAAGCTGGAAGGTCCCTAAACCCAGAGCATGAGAAAAACAATGGCACATCCTCCAGAAAGAAGAGGTAGAGAATGAAGATAGTGTCTCTAAGGACTCTCAGGTGCTGGAGGGTGAGTCTTGCCTGGGCACAGCAACACCAGCTAAAAGGAATGTGGGGCTCTCAGCATGCAAAGGATAGGGTTAAGTGGAGCCTTATGGACCCCATCAAACCTGGTTGAAGGGTGAGGGTCCATATCCAGCAATAGACAAGTCTTCTCAATGGCATCCATGAATAAGAGGTGGAGTTCAGCTTCTGCTGTCCTGAGCCCAACTCACCATAGTTCATACCTTTGTCCCTGGAAGACCCTTCCCACCCTGGAACCTTTGGGCTGTCCTTCTGGGTGCAAGGAGAATCCAGCTGACATAGCTGAGTGTCCAGTGATCAATGTGGTACTAATATTAACTAAAGACAGTTTCTCCTAGAAGGCCACCGCTCTCCAATAGCAGGAAATCTACTGCAAATCTTTGCTGCTCATGAAGCATGCAGACATTCTGACTAGCTTGCTTATTCACCCAGTACTGGTATTTTATAAGACCACATCACAGTCTTTCAGCCATGCCACTTGGAGGATGACGACTTTCTAGGATAAGCGTCCAGCCTCACCTTTGCCCTGGCCCATTTTGGCTTCTGTCTCAATCCAGTCCTTGAGTTTAGGAGCTGAATGGAGACAGAGATGTCCTCTTCAGCAAATCTAGTTGGGAGCATGACTTCTCCCTAATCATATCTCCCCATGTTCTCATATACAAGTCCCTTCTCACACATTCCAAGCTCTGTACTAGAGATCTGTGGACCAGAAATGGCCTGTTCCATTTTATCCCAGGAGGCCAACTTACTGACCCAGGATATATTTGAAAATAAAAAAAAACAAAAAAATAAATGGGGATTCCCCATAGACCATAAGACCCTCTACAGTCCAGTCATACGCATACTATGTCAATGTTTTCTTATACCTGCTCATTTTGAGGGGTGGACTTTCCTGCTTACCTTACCAGCCTGGCCAATCTCTAGTCTGCTCCTGGCCTCACACCCACGGAAGCAACTTGGATACAATGTGGAGGGTCTCTCTGAGTCTGTTCCCCTCCTTATTTCTGTTGGTTGTTTTCCCAGCTGACTTTATGGCTTTTTAATAAAGAATAGCAGATTTTTAAAATATAGTTAACAAAAGAAAAGAGAAAAAACAGAATAACCAAATCTAATTACTTAAGAAAATTTTGGACTGCAGTGATAAACTGTGCCATACTCACACAAATACAAATGTGGGATGTGAGAGCCAGTTAAGTTTATTTTATAAACTTAATTTATATTTTAATAAATGTGGCTCTCTTTCTTCCATTCCATCCTATTTTATTGAGCAGAATAAAATAGAGTGGGAGTAATTCCAGAGATACTGCACATTCCCTGGAATAGAGTGTGCATGTTAATTGCATCATAAATGAGGAAAACAATTTAATACCCAACCACATCTCTTACATGCCCTTCCTTCATATTCTCAATCTGCACTGTCAATTCTCTCACACAGTTATTACCAAAATGCACATCAGAAGGAAATAACTTCCCTACATAAAGTTTTTAGAAAGCAATACTCCCTCTCCCTGATAACATCTGAACTCATTGGTGTATCGCAGTTCCACTCTGAACAAACATCCTTATATCTCAGCACTTCTCAACTCCGACACTTAAATGTGATCATTCTGGAATGCTTCCTTATTCCCAGATGGGTCATAGTCTCCATGTCTCAACACTTATCCAAGGTTGCCTCCCTCTTTTGACCTCTGTACCAACTTTCTTAATGTCTACCTTTCATCCTAAATTGGTAGCGGCTCTTACCTGTTTAATGGTCTTGACCTCTTTAACTGAGTCCTACCCAAGTTCTTAGCACATAAATATCCCTCAGATGATTGTGGTGCTTAGATAAATTAATGAGCATGTAAACCCACATATTTACATGCTGCAGTTCATCAAATAGTACCTGGGTATCTAATCCTCCAAAATTCAGCAAGCCTTGCCCTCAGGGAAGTTATTATATGGAGACAAGATAAAAGAAAGATGTCTTGGGAAAAAAGGCATAAATATAGACAGAAAAGGAATACACAATTTCTGCTCATTAGAGATCAGGTCCTGTTCTCAATTATAGGCAATCCACTAATTCCCAATATTGACTTCCCACTGGTCCCAATAATTAGGCTACTTCATCCTGCCTTGATTCTAACTAATCTCTCACCTGGATCTTTACTCCTAGAAGAATCAACATCTTCTCCACAGAAAATCTGAAAATTCTATGTGCATATCCATGGCTTTTGTGCTTATCATCTAGAAGCACAAACAGAAGATAACTAAGAGAGTAAGTGGGGGAACACACATTTGCAAGTAATTTCATAGATGATTGTAACCCAGTTATTTTTCTGGTTTTATAAATTATGACATGCATTATCTTCCAAATTCTGTTCTTGAAAATGCCTTAACATTCTCTATGCTTTTACTTATGCATTAAAAATTGCTGATTCTCCACCCTCATTCCTGATTAAATCTTATCTTCTTTATTCTCTTTCCTCAAATGGTTTGAGATCAACATCCCAAAAGAGAACAATAAGGGAAAATATAGACAGTTGCTATTTCCTCTGCTTCTGATTCTAGGACCTTCTGGGAATGGAAAGAAGAGAGAAACTATGTTGAGTCCAGAGGAAGGCACACACTGTCAGTCTTCCCAGCATTACTCAACCATATCATCATTTCTTAGTCCACATTTTGTGTTAGTATTCAAACGCCTTTTCTACCAGTATTTAATGAGCATCATAGAAGATAGCAGTCTAAGTCATTTTTCTAATGATTGCTGAGTTAAACAATCATTATAGAAGAGGTGAACTTCTGACACTGGATTGTTTTCTACATATGGCTTCATACTGAACAAGATATGTGCAATCCACATGAGCTTTTAAGGTGTAAAAATGAAATAAATTTGATAATGTATGTAGGTAATTATTTGATCATATAGCTAATTATTTCTAAAACTACTATATTAAGTATTACTTCTTTAAGTCAAACAAAGATATAAACAATAAAAGTATTCACTGAACAACATAATGGACATGATATAAACCAATAAAAATCAATATATTTTTAATTGACAAAGTAGTGTCTGAATACTGAAAGGCTTTATTGGTAGGTCCTTAAAATACAATTCACTGCACTGATTATTTCTTAATGATTTTATGTGAAAAGTGATAAGGGACAAGAAAGATGTCACCCTAAATAAAAAGAAACTAGAAACTAGCAAAACCTAGGCCTACTAAGACAAGGACCCCCTCCCTAGCATCCCGTGCCTAAAGACACAAACCTCAGTAACTCTTACCCAATATTTACAACTATCCTGGGAAGTCCAGGTTCCATACCAGCTCTGTCAGGATCCTGACCAATCTGCTCTCTCCATGATTTTTTTCTGCCTGGACCCTGCATGTTATCAGGGTGTCCCAGCTCCATCACCCCTCGCACTCATCAGAAGGCAGGGAAATAGGTCTGGGACATGGGCCCAGAGTCTTAAGTTCTATTGATATACCCACAAGTCCACTTCACCACCCTACTGCCCAATTTTATAAGTAGATACATTGTCATATTAAAGCATCATCAGACTTATCTACGAGTCCTCCCCCAGGGGGTCATTCTGTGGCACTTATCTTTGTACCCATTTTAAGGACAGTTATTTTTACCTCTTCCTTATACATGTCCTTTCTGGTCCCAGTCCTCAGATACCCTCTTTCCCAATTTTAATATTCCTACTTAACTGACACTAACCACCATTTCCTAAGATTCCACCTTACTCCTCCTTACCTCCCTCCCTCCTCTCTCTCCCTCATTCTCCCATTCCCTCATTCCTCTCTTCCCATAGGAAATGGAGAAATGGAAGTCTGCTTTGATTTCTAAAAAGACTATTGAAGGAAAGTTCACAGTCTACACTAGTCATGTACAGGAAAAATGTCATGTCAAAAATATTTTACTGTAATGTGTACAATATTAACTGGAGGAGCAAAACTTGTTTAGTGATTCAGTATCTCCTCTCATCCTCAATTGTATTAATAAATACACAGGAACGATGGTCTCTGACTCTAAATAATATTTCCTTTTTCTTGTACTTTAGAAGATTCAGTGATTAGGGCCTGGAGAAAACTGACCAGACAACAATGACATGAAGCAGAATTGAAAGTCATCCGGCAAAACATCAGTCTCACTAACACCTAAACCTTGAAAAATAAAGAGAGGGTTAAAATAGTTTATAAAGGGACATTATTCACTTATATTCCCTTCAGGGTTCTAACAGAGGGCTTGTTTTCACTGATTTTGATGAGACAATACAAATGCAGTTTAAGTTATGGGGAAAATCAGATAGACTTTGTAATTTATTTTTTCCTGACCACCACTGAAGGTGTGTCCCACTTCTTATGTAAAATGACTATTTCTGTTTCTCCTGTGGTGATATTTACTTTAATTTGATTCAAGCATTTTTATTTGGTTATTTCTATTTTTCTTATGAGTTGAATGCAATTCAAATATAATTGATTTAATATCTCCTCTTCAGAGCCAATCTGTGCTCACAAAGTCAATTAAATTTCTGTTAAGCAAAAAATTATTTACATCACTCACCATCAGAGAAATGAACATTAACCAATAAAATGTATGCTTACAGCAGTGAGAATAGCCTTAATAATAAAAAATAATAGTTTATCTATATTCATGGCAGCACAATCCACAATAAGTAAGACATGGAAACAACCTAAATGTCCATAGACTGATGACTGGATATGAAGTTGTGGTTTATACACTCAATGGAGTTTTAGGCAACTTTAATAAATAGATGAAATTATTTTCTTTTCAATAACCTAATTGAACTGGAGATGATATCCTAAGAAAAATAAGCTCAAATAAAAAAATAGTACAGGATGGTTGTATACATATGTATAACATGAAACAAAATGAATAAAAATCTCCATGAAGTTCACAGGATGCAAGATTATGAGTACCAGAAGGGTGGGACAAGGTGGTAGAAAAGGACACAAGTACTCTGGAAACACGTGCAAACTTGCAATACAGATTGAAGTGTGAATTCAAGATTTTAAATACATAAAGTACTGTAAAGAAAATAAAAAGAACTATTCAGAATAAAAATAGCATTTCCTAGTGGATGTCCTGGGATCAGGATTAAACAAGCAATCTGAACAACTAAATATATTGTGGAATACTATGCATCCATCAAAACATTGTATGATAGCCCACATATGATGAGTATAGTGACAAATATCTCATGAATGAACTGAATAATACATGTCAAAAAAGAAAACTAATTTAATAACAGTAGAATTTGTTGGGACAAAACAGAAATCACAGGGTAGAGGAGGACATGGG
>RJWH01011955.1:0-10249 GCA_004363575.1 Solenodon paradoxus | reverse complement strand
TGGTGGCCATTCTCAGAGGGCCATTCTCACAGGTGTGCGCAGAGCTTGCCCTGGGTGGCAATGTACCCAAAGCCAGCAGGGACCAGGACACCCCAGGTCCCCTGGTCCTTCAGAGTGACACATCCAGAGAAGCAGCACCCCCCCACCCCGCCCCCCCCAGTGCCTGCACACTGCACAGCAGCTGGGCCCACCATCCTGACTGGGGTGGGGACGATCGATAGGTGCGTCCCTGGTCATCGCAGGAAGGTCATGACAGACCCTAGATGCCCTGAGCCTGTCCGCTGTGGGGCTAGTGTTAGGTGCCTCAGTCCAGGCCCTGTTCCCCGAGAAGCCCACAGTCCCAGGCATGATAACGTCCTGCTCTGAACTCCGGCCTCCTTGGCTGTCCTTGTGCCTGAGGCTTGCCTGTCCTCCTCGAAGAAAGTCCTACTGTTAGCTGCCCTTGGGCCCTTCTTAGGTGGTAGGGTTCCAGATCGCAGCCTATCCTGGCCCCAGTGCTGGGTCTAGGCTTAGGGACGGAGCAGTGCCGGTGAGGCCAAGTGATGTCCATACGATAGCATCAGGGAAGAGCCACGTTGTCCAGCACCTAGACTGAGTGTCAACCCAGAGTGCCCCAACACACTGGGGTCCCCTTGACCCTTTTGGGGAGCAGTGGGATTCTACCGTTCCCATGGGCAGTCATGTGCACTGTGGCCTGACCTGGGCTTGACTCGGCTTGCCCAGGGCGTCAATCTGCAGGAGAAATGGCTGTTATGACTGTGTGTCTAAAATGCATTTCCCCACCTTCAAAAATGATGACGAGATTTTATCCCTGAGAACACTGCTAATTCACAGACAAATGTGTAGCCAGCCCACCCCACCCCTGCCTCAGACAGCTTTCCCTGTTGTTAAGATGCTGCTTAGAGGGTCGAAATGGTTTCTTTGGCTGGGTCCAGCGCCTAGTCTACACTCTGTTGGACATGGTATGGGCTGGTACAAATGCGCGGCATGCAGCCACTGTTCTCTGTCATACAGATTACTTCGTCCTAACAGCCCTCTGTGCTTTGCTTGTCTGCCAGCGCCTCCACGCTACTGCTGCCGACCACTGATTTTCTTGTTGTCTCCAGAGCTTTGCCGTTTCCAGAAGGTCGTACCACTGGACTCATACAGTATGTTGTCTTTTCAGGTGAGCTTTCTGCACTTGGCAACATGCATGCAAGCTTCCCCCATGTGCTGTCATGACTCGCTGAGTCTCTTCTTCACAAGACCGAACAGCATTCCATGACGGGCTGCACCATGGTTTCTGTATCCGTTCACCAGCTGAAGGACAGCTTAGTCGCTCCCAAGTTCGGGCCAAATAAGGCTGCTCTAGACAGCCACGTGCAGCGTCTTGTGTGGGCATGCGTTCCTCAATCATTTGGGTAAAAACCCCAGGAGCACAGCTTCGGGATCACGCGGCAGGTATATTGTACATGTTTACGGAATTGCCTTATGTCTCCAGAACGCCTGCACCGCACAGAGTTCCCACCAGCAGTGAGTGAGTCCCTGCAGTTCCGCACCCAGGGTGGCACTTGGTGTCTGTCACCAGTGTTCCAGGTTTTCACCATTCTAGTGCATGTATATTGCGTTCTCATCGCTTTAATGGTAAATTCTGCAATGACATATGATGTGGAATATCATTTCATTGCTTATTTATCATCTGTCCATATTCTTTGGTAAGGTGATCTTTTGCCCATCAAAAATGATGTCTCTGCTTATGGTTAAGTTTTACCAGCTTTTCGAGCACACCGTGGTGGAGTAGTGGTTGGGTCAATTGCCTCCGAAGGAGCAGGCCACAGACGTAGCCCAGGGATCAAGTCCAGGGTCCACATATAGGGACTACCTCTCATTGCTATTTATTTTCATGTTTCTGAGCCAGGATATGTTTTCTGATCCACGTACACATTGGCAGATGCAGACTTCCTTTTCCTCTGCAAATCGGTCAGAGAGGATGGTCATCGCACACGGTGGACTAGGGAACGTGCTGTAGAGTCTTGTAGGTCTGGAGACCTAAGGCTGAGCCAGGACTCCTGGTCTGGTCAGGGAGAACACACTGGGCTCTCCCTGGGGAGGGGGGGTCATGACATCCAGGAGCCCTGGAGCCACGTTCCCAGTGCCCCCACCTCAGATTGCAATGGCAAGGAAACCCTCCACGTGGTGGTTTTAAGACCATTCTTGCTCACGCCAAGGCTTTCAAGTTTTGAAACAGCCTAGGGTACTAATGGCTACCCCGACCCTCTTTCCGCCTTTGAGATTTCCATTTGCTTGTCTGAATTTCTCCCTGAAAGCAGCAGAAGAGGGAGTATGTCCTGGAGACAGGACTGTGCGCACGAAGCTCGGCTTCCCGGTGGTTTGGATGACACTCTAAAAGCGTAGCTTTCTGGTATACCTTTTCCATGCTTGACCCTTAGAAGGCTGCCAATTTCTTCATTTGTCAAGTAGGGAGAATAACAGTCCAACTTCACAGCACAAATTGGAGGTGTGGAACAACAGAAATGTCCTCTCTCCCTCTTCTAGAGGCTCAACGGAGGTTCAAGGTCCAAAATCAAGGTGTGGGCGGGTCCCCACTCCGTCTGAGAGCTCTAGAAGAGGATCTCTTTTGCCTCATCCAGCTGCAGGTGACCCTACACTTCCTCGACTTGTGGCCGCACCCTTGGTCTCTGCCTCCATCCGCATATGGCCTTCTTCTCCATGGGCCTGTGTCATCAGACTCCCCTTTCCTAGCACACCAGTCTTACTGGATTAAGAGTCTACTCTCAGGACCCCGTTGTAATTGGTTACGTCTGCAAAACCCTGTACCCAAATTAATTTACCTTCCCAGGTAGCAGGGATTAGAACTTCAGCATGTCTTTTGTGGGTGGGGCATAATCCAACCCAGAACAAAATTCTTTTTCAGCACCTATATATAAAACGTCTGATGTACAGGCGGCAGTCAGCAGAAGGAGCTGTGATCACTGAGCATCCAACATGTACCTCGCCCCATTTTAATATTTCTGAATCAGCGTATGTCTTATGGTCCACATGTACATTGACTCCATTTTTCTTTTTTTCCTTGAGAACCTGTTATCAGGGTCACACCCAGGTGGCTCAGGCGACTGACACACTGGTGTGCAAACCATGTAAAAGCCAAGGATCTGGGTGCGTGATCCCGGACTGGGGTGAAACAGCGAACTGAAAAAAATAAAAAGTGCTTCTTCCTCCTCTCTTTTCCTGCCTGCCCGCCTTCCTCGCTCTAAAATAAAAGATAATCATCATAAATAAATACAATAATTTTAAACAAGAAACTCTCTCATCACATGGCCAGTCCACGTCACATCTTCGAGCTGTGCAGACCTGGTGTCAGGGGCTCTGTAAGGGCTGAAGGGCTCCGCCGTCAGGAGCCTGGAAGAGTGTGGTAGGGGCGTGGGTGTGAGCGCCAGTTATCTGTGGGTGACGGCTGCAGCTACGAGAAGCTCAGGAAGAAGCGGTCACTGCTCCAGCAGACGTGGGTACCCAGTTCGCGGCAGCAGAAGAGGGAGAACTTGTTGGAAGGACCTTGGCGCAGTCTTAGTCCGGCGCTCCGTTCTCGAGCCTCCCTGGCCACCTCACCACCTGCGTACCGGGCTCCAGGGACTCGGGGGGGTGGCAGAAACCCCCAGCCTCCTGAGCTCAGTCCCCAGGGCACGGAAGGCAGGGCCAGCTGGCACGGTAGCCAGATGGCACGGTAGCCAGGCCAGGGAGGACAGTGCCGGCCCATGGGGGCTGGAGGAACACAGCCACCTACCTGTGCTCCCAACTCGTGGGACCGCCTCACCGAGTGCCGCTTCGGCTTGCCTGGTCTGTGCTGTCGGCCCGCGGAATCTGGCGTGGCCTGCGGTGAGTCCTGCTCAGTCCCACGGGTCAGCTCTCAGCACCGGACTGGAACCCCTGCTCGGGAAGGGGCTGCTGCAGAGACCCCCAGAGGAGGGATGCAATCACAGGATTGCCTGATTTCTGTTCCTTTGCTAGCGGTGTTCCCTCTGCTGGGAGGATCTTCTTTAAGAAGCAGCTCAGGGGTCCCTGCGTCCTGCCAGCTTAGGCTCAGCACTGTGCCTTGCTCACCGCGGAAGGGGTGAAGGGCAGAGGCTGCCCGAGCGCGCTGAAAGCTGCATCAAGCGAAGGCCCCGGGAGGAAGAGGACGCAGGCTTCGTCAGGGTGGAGGGACCCAGAGGAAAGCGACAGAAAGCCAGTGCTGCAGCGCAGGGGGCTCGGGGCAGTGCTGAGCAGAGACTGTGAGCGGGCTGAGCAGGGAGAGCGGATGGCACAGGCCACTGGCTGCTGGCTTCGGGCAGGGGTGGTGCTTCCAGTCTGGCCTTCGACTAGGGTTTTGCAGGCAGATCTTTTGCAGAAGGGGCCCAGGAGTCTCCCTCTCCCCCCAGGCTGCAGGAAGGGTCCAGAGGGGAAGCACAGGGACACCTTGGTGGCTCCCTACTTCGCCCTCCCTTCAGTGGGAAGCTTGCTCCAGCAGGGGTGCTGGCCCAATAGCTCGCAGGGACACCCGCAGTGACAAGAGGGCCAGTGGGGCCCTTGGAACCACCCTTCCTCTTGTCTGTCAGCGGTGTGCTTCCTAAGTCCCAGGGGAAGCCTCCCTGGGTGGCGGGGTGACCCCTTCTGTGCTCTGGAGGAAGTTAGGGCCAGAGCCGTAGCCCTACCTCTGCAGGTCCTGCCATGGCCCCCAGACTCCTGCCCGAGTTCCCCAAGCCCCCTAATCCACAGCCTCTGCCCAGACTCTTCACTGGCTCCCAAGCAGTCTCCAGGGATGCCCTAGTTGCTAGCATTTAGGGTGTGAGGTTTTGGAACATGGGGTGCAGAACTTTAGGTAGAGAGGTCAGCCTGGGGACTTGTTGTCTCACGTTTCCCAGCTGAAGGGTTTGTCAAGGGACAAAATAGCTCTGTGGCAGGCCCTCCCGTCTTGCCCCGGATTGGACCCCAGCTTCCCTCCGTCCATGAGAGCAGTAGGGAAAGTGCTCTACGTCTCCTGTCCCCATACTTTCTCCACCGGGCCGCTGCCGTCTGGGCGAGGAGCCCCGGGGGTGCACGGAGCTCAGCCACATGGTTCCCCTAAGGCAGGTCGTGTGTGACCAGTGTCTGAGTGCACCAGAGTCCTGCTCTTCAGAAACCCCCTCCCACCCCGTCACGCGGGTGCCAACGCGAGTGTGGAACTGGACAAGCCGCCAATCAGGAGGGTGGCACACACCCAAGGCCATCTCTATAACCGTGGTCTAGATGGACACAGATGCTTCCGGAACATATGTGTTTGCTCCGATCCCACATGGATGTGCTTTCTGCCATGTGTTCTCAGTGCAGAGCTGCTTCGTGCCCTTGCATAAAAAACTGTGCACCTCCACGAAGGTGGCCCGCAATTCGGTGGAAATCAAAGTCCGCTAGAGGAGACGATGAAGGTGTCATCCTGTGTACAGTTCAGGGCCTCTTCAATGTCGGGTCACTCGTGGATCTGTACACACAGGCTTGCAAAGCTTTGGGCTTCTTCCCAGTGAGGGCACTGAGCGACTGATGGAGGCAGCCAGAAGGGTCTCTGACATTTGCCCAGTGAGGACGACACGGACATTTGCAGGTTCCGACTTTTGCTTCCACGAGAGCACCAGGACTGGACCTCCGGTGACCTTGATGCAGCCCAGGGACATCCACTTCTGCAAGACTGGGGATGTGAGACCCTTGGGCCATCTACGTCTTCCCATAGGTCCTCCCGAAGAGGCCACTGCGCCCCTCCTGGAAATGCGACTTGTCAGAGCAAAAGAACTGACCATTGGTTTGTGCGTCAGTGTCCTGTGTCCCAGGTAGGTGGCTCACCCAGCTTGGTTCTCTGTGGGGGGACTGTGGGCCCGCAGAGCCGTGATTCAGCTGATACTCCCTGGGACCTCATGAAAGTCGCGCCTGTCCCTGAGGCGCTGGACTCTGAGCAGCTTGCCCAGTGTCTGCCTGTGAAGCTCGAGAGGGCAGCTGGGTGTATGATTCAAGATCTTCACAGACAGTCTCATTCTTCAAGCTTGCGTGGGTGAGGCCGGCAGTAATTACGATGGAGCCGACCAGTTTAGCCTGTGGCAAATACCTCGTTTTTGCAGAGTTCCGCAGACCTCGGCTGCATTTTTCTTCTACGCGCGTCCTAGCTGAGCAGGTCAGGGCGTTGTTCCAGCCTGTCTGCGCCTCGGCTCCCTTGCGCGTCGTGCAACGTTCTTGGGAACAGTCCTCAGCTTGGGCACCGGACTCCACCCCGAAGACGGGCAGAGAGCTGAGCCAAAAGTCCTCGGACAGGGCGCTCACTGATGCTTGGGCAGCAGTTCCTCGTCCTCACGAGCAGCGCGTGTAATAGGCCGCGTCCCGCAGTGCGTTTGGGAAGCCTACCTACTACTTGTGGAACGTTTTCAGCGTCTCGGAGGGAAGGCGAGCCATCACGGCAAAGTATGGCGGTCATAATTGTGACCCTGTCAAGCTGCTCCCGGGGCTCGCCTGTATAAATCTGCCATCTGTGAAACTCTGCTATTGCAGCAGAGCGTGACAAACCATGATGACACGGGGCTCATGTCTCAGGTCTTGCTGTGCTTGTGGAAAACTCTTCAGTCATCAGGAAGCGAGGAGGGCAGAGCCGGTCACCTGCGGTGAGCTCATCCATCCAGCTCTCCGGGTGCACAAGGAAATGGCCTGCTGGGAGGCGGCCCTGAAAGCAAAGGCCTTCCGTCGGCACCGGGTGAGCGCCAGGCAGCGGGCTGCGCGGGCGATGTCGTGGGCTTTTCCAACAGTTGCGGAAGTATGTTTTGCCATGTGCATTGGACAGGGGAGAATGCAGGCCCAGGGAGCAGGAGTCTGGCAGTGGCAAACAGGAGGGCAGTGCGAGGCGACCACCAAGTCTAGTAAGAGCCGAGGAGTCTCTGAACTCAGCCCGAGAGGCCGACCCAGATTCCTAGCGTGGGCATCACCCCTCCAGGACAGCTGCGCCCAGGGAGAGGGACCCTGGGCAGGGGCGGGAAGCTGGCTGGGAGGGAGGCTGCCACTGGCGCAGGTAACCAGGGTGTGGGCATGCTGGCGGGGTCCTGGGAGGGGCCCGAGCCGCCGACAGGAGCGCCCCCCACTGACCCAGCAGGTGACAGGAACCCGGAGGTGCTTGCCCTCATGCAAGGTGTTGCCCAGACCTCTACCGGTCCCGCTGCCCCCTGAGCTCAGCTCGCTCGGGAAAGGTCCAGAAGGCAGCGCAGGCCCAGGTGACAGGTGTCTGCGCAGCCCGACGGGACCGCGCTCTCCCGCAAGCGCGCGTGCCCGCGGCGCCCCGCCCACTACCCGCGGGCGGTTGGCTCCGGGACGGGCCGGGAGGACCGCGTAGCCTCCCGGCGGCCGGCAGGGTCGGCGCATGCGCGGTCGCCCTACGGAAGCCGAAGGCGGGGCGGGAGGCGGTAGTGGGCTCGTGTCGCGGCGGCACCGGCCGCGGCACCATGACCCCGCTGTAGAGCGCAGGCGGCGCGGGCCGGGGCGCGGGGGCGCCGCCGCGGGCATAGCTCCGCCATGAACCTGAGGGGCCTCTTCCAGGACTTCAATCCTAGGTAGGCGCGGCGGGCGCGCGCGGGCGGCCGGACCCCATCCCCGCGCTAGAGGGAGCCGCGGCCGCGACCCATCGCTCCGCCGGCGTCCCCGTTCTCTCCTCACGCCTTCGGTGTCTCCGCCCCGCTGCCGGCCCTCCGTTCGGGCGCGGGCCCTCGCGCCCCGCACCTCCCCCACTCCGCCGTTGCCAGGGCTCCTCGCCCCGGGGGTGCCCTGGCTTCGTGCCGCCCCTCGGCGGTGCTGCGGGTGGACCGGCGGCCCTGACGCCTGCTGACCCCTCGGAGTTGGTGTCAGGGGTATGGCGCTGCCTTACATAACGCCCTCGGGGGCGGAGGCGACAGTGGTCCCCTGGCGCTGGCTCCTTGGTCTTAGACTCCAGTGTGTTTGTAGGAAGTAGCTATTGTCCGATCCCCGGCTGAGGAGTGTCCAGCGGACCGTGTGGAGAGGTCACTGACGAAGGCATCGAGCGTCTGCCCTTGCACGTGTCCAAGTGTGCTGTAACTCTTCCCTTCCCCAGGCCTGGGTTCCCTAAAACAGACACCATGTCCTTCCTGCACAACTCTCTGTCCCCACTGCCCGCCACCATGTCGCACATGTCGTAGCCCTTAGAAAGTGGCTGCCAAACTGGAACTCAACTGAGCCAGAATCCCTGAGTGGGAGTGTAGGCCTCTGGTGACCGAGTGATGCTCAGCGTATCTGGACAGGCAGACATAGGTCGAAGGGGTCTCCTAGCCGGCTGCTCCATGGAGGGGGAGTGAGAGAAGCTGTTTTCCTCTTTGCTGCTGGGCAGCTCTCTCTAGTAAACTTTGGTACGGAGGCCCGGCTCTCGGTGCTGGGGTGCCATGGGGAAACGACTGTGAGACCCTGCAGAGCTATGGGAGCCCATGGGGACCACTCTGGGCTGTTTGTGGGACTTGAAAGGAAATCTGGGAGTCTTGTGACCTCCTGGGTGTGCTTCTTATTCTTGGAGCTTCCCAACTTCATCATCTGATTTCCAGTGCCAAGGTCCCAACAACAGGCAGTCCTGATCTCTGCGGGCCTTGGGTTCACTCTGCCTAGAGCTTTTGAGAGCAGGTACCTCTGCTCCAGGGGGTTATGATTGGTGAGTGTGTGTGTGTGTGTGTGTGTGTGTGTGTGCCTGTTGTGCTGTGAGGATGCTAAGAAAGATAAGTAAAAGGTGACTTGTTTTGTGTCCTGGAGATACTCACTTATCTATTTCATCTTTAGAAAGAGTATAATCTCTCAGTAGCACAGAGAGGAGCAATTAATGATTGATTGTTATATGCTTTACTGATAGAAAGTTCCAGGACTATTTTGCACAGGTGACAGATAATTCAGAAGCCACAAAGGACTATCTCAAGTCATCTATCTGGCTAAGGAAGTGTCAAAGCCAAATAGAATACATCCATACCCATTTTTTTCTTTAGCTTCTTTCCCCCCAAAAAAAATACTAGTCTGTGAAAATTTCAGTGAAATATTAGATATCTAAAGACTTAAGTTACTCATCAGCATATTTATCAACACCTTAAGTATACCAAGATCGAAATGGCATCTCTGCCTGCAGAGTTTAAAGCTATGTTGTAGGTGCCATTTTCCTACCTCAGTGTCGACTCAGCAGGAGCAAAGCAGGATTGCCTCACAGTGGCAGTTTGACTGCTAACACAGGGACCAGGTAGTATTGAAAAGTCCACTTTTAGAGTGTCTTGTGAGCACATGAGACATTGCTCTTTAGTCTTGTTCTAGGCTGAAGAGGGCCCTCCAGACAGCTGGTGAGCAAACTGAGCCATGTATGGAGGGAGAACCTCAGGTCGGGGTATGCTGCTAATCCGGAGCCTGTTTGACAGCTGTCTCCTACCCCAGGACCTTGGCACATACTGTTCTCTTTGGCGGCGATGTTTCCCTCTCCTCCTGACCTGCTTAACTCTGATTTATCTTAGGGCTCTCAGCGCACCTGTGACTTGCTGAGGGAACCTCTTCTGACTTTCCCCAGCTGGGTCCACTGCTCTATGTGTGTGTCCTCTGGACCACACTGTACTCTATCAGAGCACCTTATGTGTACCCTCTTTGTGTCTGAGTGTTCCATTAATGCTTCGGACTCAACTGTAAGCTCCCTGAGGACAGGACCACTCCTCTTTTCATCATTATAGTAGCCCGCATACTAGGACTACTACCTGATGCAGTTAATATTTGAGGAATGAGTGAGTGAGTGAGTGAGTGAGTGACTCTCTAGAGTCTACAAGCGAAATCTAGGAACTACTTCTTTCACTCACCCTTTTCCTGGTAGTCTGCAGCCCGGCTCTCTTCCTGTCACCCTCCTCCCTCCTTCAGAATGCAGCCATTCCCTGGGAGAGAAGGGAAAGACCATGACCCTGAGGGCGGACATGCCTGCCTCTACTTTCCAGATTGTCTTTGTCCCCAAAATAGCCACTGTCGTGGTTTGCCGGGTCCCAAGGCGCGGACCGTGCTTCCAGATCTCCTTGCCAGCCTTTCAGTCCTGGTGCATCTGAAGTCACTGCTGTATTGTCAGGGCTCTGGAAAACTGCAGAGGCAGAGAATGATTCACAGGTGTCAACACTCTGAAGCACAGGGCTGCCAGCTGCCCCTCTGCCTATTTCCATCTGGCACAGAACTGGCTGCTCATGAACTTCATTTCATACAGGTT